>WNWK01010619.1:0-40000 GCA_009830355.1 Cherax destructor | reverse complement strand
AGAGCAAGATCACAGATGGACAAGGAGGCTTTAGGAAATGTAGGGTATTTGTAGACCAGGGTGTTTACAGTGAAGCATATAGTAAGTGAATAGTATTTAGATAAGGGCAAAGATTTTTTCATTGTATTTATGAACTTGGAAAAGGCATATGATAGGGTGGATAGAGAAGCAATGTGGCAGATGTTGCAAATGTATGGAAGAAGTGGTAGGTTACCAAAAGCAGTTAAGAGTTTTTACGAGGGTAATGAGACTCAGCTTAGAGTATGTAGGAGAGAGGGATATTATTTCCCAGTAAAAGTAGGCCTTAGACAGGGATGCTTGATGTCACCATGGTTGTTCAATAAGTATATTTATAGATGGGGTTGCAAAAGAAGTAAATGCTCAGGTGTTGGGAGGAGGTGTGGGATTAAAAGATAAAGAATCTAACACAAAGCAGAAGATGTCACAGTTGCTTTTTGCTGATAACACTGTGCTTTTGGGAGATTTTGAAGATAAGCTGCAGAGGTTGGTGGACGGGTATGTAAAAGGAAATTAAATGTAAACATAGGAAAGAGTAAGGTGATGAGGATAACAAAAAATTTAGTTAATGAAAGACTGGATATCAGAATGGAGGGAAGGAGTATCAATGAAATGAATGTATTCATATATTTGGGAGTGAACTTGTCAGCAGATGAGTCTATGAAAGATGAGGTGAACCACAGGACTGATGAGGAACAAAAAGGCGAGTGGTGCACTGAGGAGTCTGTAGAGACAAAGAACATTATTCATGGAATCAAAGAAGAGAATGTATGAGAGTATAGTGGTATCAATGCTCTTATATGGGTGTGAAGCATGGGTGATGAATATTGCAACTAGGAGAAGGGTGGAGACAGTGGAGACGTTGTGTCTGAGGGCAATGTGTGCTGTGAATGTTATGCCGAGAATCCATAGGTTGGATATTAGAAAGAGGTGTGCGGTTTCTAAAAGTATTATCCAGAGGGCTGAGGAGGGGTTGTTGAAGTAGTTCAGACATTTAGAAAGGATGGAACGAAATAGACTGAATTAGAAGGCATATAAATCTGTAGTGGAATGAAGGCAGAGTAGGGGTCGTCCTTGGAAAGGTTGGAGGGGGTAAAGGAGGTTTTGTGTGCAAGGAACTTAGACTTCCAGTGTGTGCATGAGCATGTTAGATAGGAACGAGTGGAGGAAAATGGATTTTATGATTTAACATGCTGTTGGAGTGTGAGAAAGGTAACATTTATGAAGGGATTCAGGGAAACCGGTTAGCCAGACTTGAGTCCTTGAGGTGGGAAGTACAGTGCCTGCATTCTGAAGGAGGAGAGTAGGTATGTTGCAGTTTTTTAACCATAGTGTAGGCATGCCTATGGCAAGACAGTGGTGTGAGTGATGATGAAAGTGTTTCTTCTTTTTCAGGTCACCCTGCCTCGGTGGAGAACCGCCAGTGTTATTAAAAAAAATAAAAATAAATAAAAAAGAAGTCTAGTATGGTCAAAAACCTTATACAGTATAACATTGTATATCACCTTGAAGACATATATAGTAATAAAAGGCATTGTGTATAAGTTTTTAGATTATCTCACAATAAGAAGCAACAATAGTGAGGACAAATTTAACCAATTATATCAATATTAGTAGAGATATCTGATTACAGTCATTTACAAACAAATACTGTACTAACTTCAACCTTCCCTTGGGCTCATCTTCTTCACCAAAACCAAGTGTATCATCATTGTCTAGTAAAGGCACCTGTAAAACAGATAAAATTTCAGATATTTTATTTCCATTTCATATCTAGATTTCATTCCTCATTGTGTTAAGCCACTAATCAATGTACTATACACAATAATTTATAACTATGAAATTTAATTTTACACAAATATAATAATACCTAGAGTAATGATGTCTTGTATGAAAATAATGAGGTAAAGTATGTTTTATTACAGAAAGCATACTTTAATACAGAAAGCATACTGAAAGCAAGCAAAAATTTTTTACTTCACTGTTATAACTTAAGGAAACCAGGGTCCACATATTGCAGACAGTTTACAGTACTCCCAAACCCATTAACATCTTTTGACATTTTTGGTCTTAATCTAACAAGATTAATCACAATAAAAATTAATCAATAGTCATGTTTTTGCCATGATCACTCTTACTCCTGCTTCAGATGTCCCATCCAATAACATACAGCACTATATACTCAACTGAATATTAAAAAAACATTAAAGAGGATCTGTACACTCACTGTTGACTCCTGCACATACTGCAACATTGCTAGTGTACCTATATGGCTGCTCTTTCCTCTAGGCCTATGCAGAAGCAAGTGCCTTTCTCTTACCCTCCTTGCTCCTGGTACTACAGTGGACCCCCAGATTTCGTACAGCTCCCAACTCGAATAATTATGTAAGTGTATTTTTGTAAGTGCTTTTGTAAGTGTATTTTTGGGGGTCTGAAACGGACTAATCTAATTTACATTTGTCCTTATGGGAACAAATTCGTTCGGTAACGGCACTCAAACAGCATTCTGGAAAGAATCAAACCATACCACGGGTGGGGTTCGAACCCACAGTCAGAGAGTCTCAAAACTCCAGACCGTCGCGTAAGCCACTGGGCCAGCTAGCTTCAATAAGATTCATCCAACTAGGTACAGTCATCCCTTGGTTTTCAATTTTAATCCGTTCCAGATGGATCAGCTAAAACCAAAATCAGTGAAAACTAAAACTATTTTCCCCATAAGAAATAATGGAAATTCAATTAATCCGTTCCAGAAACCCAGAAGTTTGGAAAAATTTTTTTTGGGGGGGCCTTAAAGATAGATTTACATGCACAATTGAATGAACTCTATGTGGCACTTACCTTTATTGAAGACTGATGTTGCTGGATGGAAGAGAGGGAGGAGGGGAGAGGGAAGAGACCCTATTTTTTGGAAGGGGAATCCTCCTCCATAAGTACTCTAGGTACCAAGTCCTCATCTGGGGTCACTTCCCTGCATGCCTGCTACACTCCCTCCCTGCCTGCTACACTCAATCCCTGCCTGCTACACTCCCTGCATACCTGCTACACTCCCTGCATACCTGCTACACTCCCTGCATACCTGCTACACTCCCTGCATACCTGCTACACTCCCTGCATACCTGCTACACTCCCTGCATACCTGCTACACTCCCTGCATACCTGCTACACTCCCTGCATACCTGCTACACTCCCTGCATACCTGCTACACTCCCTGCATACCTGCTACACTCCCTGCATACCTGCTACACTCCCTGCATACCTGCTACACTCCCTGACACTCCCTGCTACCTGCTACACTCCCTGCATACCTGCTACACTCCCTGCATACCTGCTACACTCCCTGCATACCTGCTACACTCCCTGCATACCTGCTACACTCTTAAACTCCATCGTGTTTCTCACTTTCTTTACCAAAGGACTGGCACTAGGAGCTTTCTTTGGGGCCATGGTAGCTTATTTGGTAGTCACACACAATAATCAAGGGCCAAAAACAATGAATTGTTAATAAATGTTTTGTATGAACTCCTGGGATGATGTTCACTCAAGCATAAACAATGCTACACTGCGTGACAATGTGCGTGGGTGGCGGTCTAGCGGGCTTTGTATGTGCGGGGCACTGGTGGACAGGTTCCGTACCATCGGTGAAAACTGAGACAATCGGTGAAAACCGAGACAATTTTTCCACGAAAAAAGTGATTGAAAACCAAAATCGGTGAAAACTGAGACAATTGAAAACCAAGGGATGACTGTATATTTCTACACCATAGGAAGGTTAGCATAGGCACCACTGTGTCCACAAATGCAAGTTTTTACAGACGAATCTTATTGAATCTTATTGAAGCTAGCTGGCCCAGTGGCTTACGTGACAGTCTGGAGTTTTGAGACTCTCTGACCGCGGGTTCGAACCCCACCCGTGGTATGGTTTGTTTGCAATCGTGTCATTACGATTTCGTGAGTTCTGGAAAGAATTATTGACAAAATCCAGGGGTCCACTGTAGTACTACCTTCCTTCTTTCAACAAACTTCTCATTTGTCTTTCTACTATTTTTCTATTTATAAGCAAATTGCAATACAATTTTTATTTCTTTATGCAGTACAAATAATGTAGTTTACATGTAATGAAACATTGGAAGATACAAAGAGAAGCCACTAATTATGCAATTCATTTTGGGCTAACTAATCCTAATGCTTAAATATTACTTAAGATCTAAAACGTCAAAATATGCAATAAAATAAAATTTTAGCACATTTTTCTAAACTTTTAATATTTCATGTATTTTTTGAAAAATAATATGAAATATTGTATAATAATAGTTTTTTATAGATTTTTAAAGGGACTTTTTAAAAAAATGTAAATAATTGAAAGCTGGCACCGCTTTGGCAGGTCCAGCTGCAGTTACTTTGGCAGGTGAAGCTGCAGTCTATTAAGTAGAGCAGTTGATGATGCCTTACTGTCAGCTGTATAAAGTACTGCAGGGTAAAAAGTGACCAGAGATGCATTACAGAATTTCTGACTACTCCAGTACAACCATCAACTTCAGTGCCAGAGCCCCAACCATCTACCTCAGCAAACAATTCACAACTATCCACCTCAGCAAACAATTCACAACCATCCACCTCAGCAAATAATTCACAACCATCCTCCTTAACAAACAATTCACAACCATCCAACTCAGCAAACAATTCACAACCATCCACCTAAGCAAACAATTCACAACCATCCACCTCAGCAAACAATTCACAACCATCCACCTTAGCAAACAATTCACAACCATCCACCTTAGCAAACAATTCACAACCATCCACCTCAGGAAACAATTCACAACCATCCACCTTTGCAAACAATTCACAACCATCCACCTTAGCAAACAATTCACAACCATCCACCTCAGGAAACAATTCACAACCATCCACCTTAGCAAACAATTCACAACCATCCACCTTAGCAAACAATTCACAACCATCCACCTCAGGAAACAATTCACAACCATCCACCTTAGCAAACAATTCACAACCATTCACCTCAGCCCAGTAGGGACACAGTATTCCTCTCCACTCTGTTCAGAATCAACAACATACACCAACAACCACAATTTAAGGTAAGAAATATTATTTATGTAACATTTGTAGAATTAAGCAATGCATTAAACATAATATATCAAAACAACTAGCTACAATTACATTATATTTTTTTTTTTACAATTTGGAGACACAAAAAAGTTACGTATACTATGCTATTTGGGGTGGGTGGCCAATGAACGTAACCCTATTTTTTCCATATGTTCTTCAGTTTGTTTTACACAATTTTAGTCTTAGACGCCATTTTCAACCCTTTGAGGGTCCGTCCCATAGTTCTACAGCTTGTCCACAGGGTCTAAGAATTTAAAAAAAAACAAAAAAAAATTTTTCTTATGAAATGGTAGAGCATCTTTTTCTGAAGGTAATAAAACAAAAAGTACAAAATTTGATAGAAAATTGACAAAATTACGCTACACACTCTGAATTTTGCTGTGTCAGCAATATTAACACATCGGTGATTTTGCCCACTTTGACTCCTATTTTAGGCCAATTACATACCTGGAGAGTGTTTTGGGGGTCAATGCCCCTGCAGCCCAGTCTGTGACCAGGTCTCATGGTGGATCAGGACCTGATCAACCAGGCTGTTACTGTTGGCCGCATGCAACCCGACGTACGAACCACAGCCCTGCTGGTCAGGTACTGACTTTAGGTGCCTGTCCAGTGCCTTCTTGAAGACAGCCAGGGGTCTATTGGTAATCCCCCTTATGTATGCTGGGAGGCAGTTAAACAGTCTTGGGCCCTTCACACTTATTGTGTTGTCTCTTATCGTGCAAGTGGCGCCCTTGCTTTTCATTGGGGGGGATGCTACATCATCTGCCGAGTCTTTTGCTTTCATAGGAAGTGATTTTCGTGTGCAAGTTTGGTACTAATCCCTCTAGGATTTTCCAAGTGCATATATTCATGTATCTCTCCCGCCTGCATTCTAGGGAGTACAGGTTGAGGAACTTCATGTGTTCCCAGTAATTGAGGTGTTTTATCACAGTTATGTGTGCCATGAAGGTTCTCTGTACATTTTCTAGGTCGGCGATTTCACCTGCCTTGAAAGGTGCTGTTAGTGTGCAGCAATATTCCAGCCTTGATAGAACAAGCAACCTGAAGAGTGTCATCATGGGCTTGGCATCCCTAGTTTTGAAGGTTCTCATTATCCATCCTGTCATTTTTCTAGCAGATGCGATTGATACAATGTTGTGGTCTTTGAAGGTGAGATCCTCTGACATTGCTCCCAGGTCTTTGACATTAGTTTTTTGTTCTACTGTGTGGTTGGAATTTGTTTTATACTCCGATATAGTTTTAATTTCCTCACGTTTTCCATATCAGAGTACAGTGGACCCCCGAGTAACGAACACCCCGGAAATCGTACAATTATGTAAGTATAATATTGTAAGTGCTTGTGGAAGTGTATTTTTGGGGGTCTGAAATAGACTAACCTACGTGACATTATTCCTTAAGGGAGTAAATTTGTTCGGTAATGGCACTTGAGCAGGCTTCTGGAATGAAGTTTTTACGTTACTCGGGGGTCCACTGTAATTGAAATTTCTCATCATTGAACTTCATGTTGTTTTCTGCAGCTCATTTAAAGATTTGGTTGATGTCTGCCTGGAGTCTTGCAGTGTCTTCAGGAGGACAGTCATGCAAATTGAGGTGTCATCTGCAAAGGAAGACATGGTGCTGTGGGGCTTACATCCCTGTCTATGTCAGATATGAGGATGAGGAACAGGATGGGAGCAAGTACTGTGCCTTGTGGAACAGAGTTTTTCACCGTAGCTGCCGCAGACTTTACTCTGTTTACTACTACTCTTTGTGTTCTATTTGTTAGGAAATTATAGATCCATCTGCCAATTTTTCCTGTTATTCCTTTATCATGCATTTTGTGCACTATTACACTGTGGTCACATTTGTCAAAAGCATTTGCTAAGTCTGTGTATACTACATCTTCATTTTGTTTGTCTTCTAGAGCATCCAGGACCTTGTCATAGTGGTCCAGTAGTTGAGACAGGCAGGAGTGACCTGCTCTAAACCCATGTTGCCCTGGGTTGTGTAACTGATGGGTATCTAGATGGGTGGCGATCTTAATTCTTAGAACCCTTTCAAAGATTTTTATGATATGGGATGTTAGCGCTATAGGTCTGTAGTTCTTTGCTATTGCTTTACTGTCCTCTTTGTGGAGTGGGGCTATGTCTGTTGTTTTTAGCAGCTGTGGGACAACCCCTGTATCCATGCTTCCTCTCCATAGGATGTTAAAAGCACATATGGGTTTCTTGCAGTTCTTGATGAACACGGAGTTCCATGAGTCTGGGCCTGGGGCAGAGTGCATGGGCATGTCATTTATCGCCTTTTCGAAGTCATTTGGCGTCAGGATAATATCAGATAGGTTTGAGTCTACCAAATTCTGTGTCCAGTTCTGACCAAATTCTTAGCTATTTCACTAGCATCACTTCTATTTTGTCAACTGAGCACAAGAAACTGCCCAGTCAATTATTTCAACTACCCAATAAAGTCATCAAAAATTGGTAATTTGGCCAATTTCACACAAAGTTAAAAAATATTCCAATTTCAAAATTGGGTCCATAATAAACAATCCAGGCATTCCTGGTACTAAAATAACATTTCCTCTTTTTATAAGTTACATTTCCAGGCTTTACAGATGAATTCCATTTTGATTTTTTATTCACATAAAGAATTTTTATTCACACCAAAAAATAGAAGATTTACTGTTATGCAATATTGTAACAATTGTATACATAATATCAGCACAGCTGACGTGTATTGGGCGCGTGATGTCATTTGTTTACTCTTGAACGTTGGCAAAAATTGAACATTTCCACTACAGTGGTACCCCGGTTTACGATATTTTTTCGTTCCAGAATGCTGTTCAAGTGCCATTACCAAACAAATTTATCCCCATAAGAAATAATGTAAAATAGACTAGTCCTTTTAGACCCCCAAAAATACACTTACAAAAGCATTTAAAAAAATAAAACTTACATAAAAGGGCGAGTTTGGAGACCATCGTAAACCGGGGTACCACTGTACTTTGAGCTCAATTTCAAGATATTTTTAGTACTAAAACCAATCAAAATCATCTTTATTTCTGTAATATATCTTCAATTTTATCAAATGAGACCAAGAAACCATGAATACAACCGTAAAAACCATATAAAAATACACCGCAAAGTCATTGTTTTAATCCAAAAACACGGTCGCAGTTTTTTCTCATTATGCACTGCATGCTGCAGTATTTGTTTTATATCGTGCACACTTACCACATAGATCCATTCTCTCATATCAAGGCCCAAATTTACCGTTCACAGCTTATCTGAGCGAGCTGAGCTCATGACGTAGTACTAAGAAGGCTTGGACCCTGGCTTCAAGGCCGTAGAACTATGGGAAAGACCCTCAAAGGATTAAAAACATAACTACCATCTTAATCGACAGTCAACTGTATTTTATCCGAGAAATAGAGTAAATTTTCTATTTTTGTGCAATTAAGATTCAAAATGGAAGGCAAGAGTAATATAACAGAGGCCTGGGGATGTGATTAATGAACAGAGGAAATGATGTTTTAGTACTAGGAATGTCCACATTGTTTATTTTGGACTCAATTTTTAAATTGTTATTTTTCTAATTTTGTGTAAAAACTGGCCAAGTTACTGACTTCTGTGCACTTTATCAGGTAGTTGTAATAGTTGAATGGCAGTTTCTTGTGCTTAATCGATAGAATGGCAGACATACTAGCAAAATACAGTGGACCCCGGAGTAACGAACAAAATTCATTCCAGAAGCCTGCTCAAGTGCCATTACCGAACGAATTTACTCCCTTAAGAAATAATGTCAAGTAGGTTAGTCCATTTCAGACCCCCAAAAATACACTTACAAAAGCACTTACAATATTATACTTACATAATTGTACGATTTCCGGGGTGTTCGTAACTCGGGGGTCCACTGTACCTAAGAATTTGGTCAATTGGAACAATGGAAATGGCTTACAATAGGACTCAAAGTGGGTAAAATCACCCATACATAAACTGCACTAACACCACTAGCTTTATGCCTGTGTAATTCCACGAGTTTTCCAGTCAATTTTGTACTTTTGGTATCATTACCTTCAGAAAAAGATTCTCTACCACTTCAGATATTTTTTTTAAAGTGCAAAGAATAATATTAATTTGGAGTGTCTGGACAGTGAAAGGGTTAAACTGTGGCATACTAGCAAATAAAAATTCCTGTATGTGTGAGGAAAGGTTTTGAAAAAAAAAAAAAAAAATCTTATAGAAAGAGTATATTTTTCAGAATCAAATAAGACAAAATTAAGTGGAATCTGATAAAAACTTACAATTTTATGGTGTGCTGAAGTTGGTGAAAAAATTATCACTCACTGGCAACAGAGGTGTAAATGTGCCATTTATACTATTTACATTTTACAATTTATTGATGCCAAGATGTAATTGTTTTTGTTTTACAAATGTTTAACACTATGTACACTAGTTTCTTATGATTGTAGATGCTTTTCCAGGTGTTCCACCACTTCAAACATGGGGTAATGCTTAGCATGACATTGCTCCACTTGGAATATTCCGTATACAGTGGACCCCCGGTTTACATACAGCTCCAAACTCGAACAATTATGTAAGTGTATTTTTGTAAGTGCTTTTGTAAGTGTATTTTTGGGGGTCTAAAAGGACTAATCTAATTTACATTATTCCTTATGGGAACAAATTCCTTTGGTAATGGTACTTGAACAGCATTCTGGAATGAATTAATAATGTAAACCAGGGGTCCACTGTATACTATATACAGCATATAAATGATATACCTGCTTTTTATTCAATTTTTTTTTTTTACTATTTGGTCTTCTAATGCTATGTACAATGAATACCTATACTGTTTATACTATTACAATTGTTTCAGATGGAAATAAGCCACATATTGTTTGACCTTACTGGGTTATTTTGGGTTAAATATACTTAGTGTTCTTTGTGGCTGAATTCCACTTCGTATGTCATGAAATTGTAATAAATGTGGATTGAATAAGTCATCTTAGAACTACAAACACAACCTGTTTGCTGGTATAGAAGATGGTGGTGAAACAACAGCTCCTGGTTGTTACTACTCCCCCTACTTTTTACTACCACCACTACTACTACTACTACTTCTACCAGCATTACCATTACTTTTTCCTCCTCTCTTTCTCCCGTCACTGTCCTCCTTCTCTATATATACTGGCTCACTCAATCTCTTCTATCAGTGTGACTTGTGAATGCTCCAAGACGGAACAAAACGTCGTCAGAAGCTTTTTTCTCTCCTCTATGTGGGTTATTTGTGTATTACTTATGTTAGTAGGCATAAGAATATGCCAGACACACAGTCATCACCTGTGTAGTTAACCATGATGTAATGTGTGGACCCTCCTGGCCTTATATTTTTCAAATACATGAAGAGATTGTAGAACCACCAAAGAGTTGTGACGAGGTCTGGCCCATGGCCGGGCTCCGATAGTAGTGAAACTCTTGAAACTCATCAAAGGTATATCAAAGGTCAAAAATATTGGCAAAGCCACGCTGTTTGCTCTAGCTGGCACTCAACTGAACTGGTGCTCCCACAAGGTACTAAGTGATCCCAGATTTTTTAATACATACTGTGCACACCGAGTGTTAAGACCCATTCCATACTGACCAGGTATCTCAGGCCAATTGTGCCAAATTTGGAGGCAGGAAAAATAAAACGTTGATCTACGTTTGGAGCACTAGCGGTAACAACATATATCTACGTTTGGACAGTTAAGGGGTTAAATGTCACCTTTGCACCATTTATAACATTTTTAGTATATTTTTAAATGTTTATACAGTAGTGTACTGTATATTGTAATAAACAGAATAGAGTAAATTGACTCTAATGTACTTTATTTAGGTATGCATACTGGTCAGAGAGCCAGTCGTAAGTCTGAGTCGTTGGTAAACGAGTATGCCGCTAAGTGAGGGGAGGCTCTATTCATATTCGACTTACAATATTTTCAACTTACGATGGGTTTGTTGGAACATAACCACATTGTAAGTCAAGGAGCACCTGTAGTTATAAGTTGTGTACTAGTACATTGGACACAGTTTAAAGGTTAACAAATATAAGTGAATTCAATGAAATAAGAATTAAGCAAGATTCTCTGATGGCTTTATATTTGCTTTTCCCTCAGGAAACTAGTTTAAAAAATGGAAAATTAGGCTGGCGTGACTTGGAAAGGTTCTTCAGTGGGTAAGAGAATGCAGTATTTAAGAAATATTGCAGAGAATTATGCTAAGGATATCAGGATGGAGAGAAATAACAACAGAATCCCCCAGTATAAACTCTTGAACCACTGTTGTTTGTGATGCTGTACTGTACATGTAAATGACTTACCTCAAGAAATAGAAACATCAATGTATTATGAAGCATAGAGAGAAAATCTGGTATAAACACATAAGACTAAAGCATCACATAACTAAAAGACTGAAAAACCAGAGGAGACAAGATGACGACATCTAAGATACACATAGTTATCAACAGAGTAGATAGGAATAGAACTTTCAACATGGCAGGGAACAGAATGAGGCGGAACAATTGGAAAATTGAAGTTCAAATGAGCAAGAGGGATACAAACAAAATAATTCCTTTATTGTGCAGGTTCTGAGCAAGTGAACTGCATTAGGAAGAGGTGTAGCGAATGCTAACTCTATACAGTAGGGCTCCACTTATATGGCAGGTTAGGTTCCAGGCTACTGCCGGAAAGCAGACATCGCCAGAAAGCAGAATCCCATTTTTTCCACTTATAAATGCATATAAATGCCAGACAACAAGTTTACACTAACTTATATTAAGTTAGTAATAGAACTAGGCATTAAAAATAAAAAGTAAAATACATACACAGTACATTCATTCTTACCTTAAAATATTTGTAGTCTTAATGTAGGGCGAGAGATGAGCAGTACTTATTTGTAGGAAGTCAGATGTAGGTATGTACCCCTAAAGGAAGGTTCCTTGATACTAGTGAGGGGCTCTTGATCTAGGGAATTGGATCTGTGCTCAAGTTCCCTGAATTAAACCTGAATACCTTCCACATCCCCCCACAGGCGCTGTATAGCGCTTTATTATTATAATAATAATGTAGGTACAGTGGTACCCCGGTTTACGATGGTCCCCAAACTCACCCTTTTATGTAAGTTTATTTTTTTAAATGCTTTTGTAAGTGTAATTTTGGGGGTCTAAAAGGACTAGTCTATTTTACAACATTTCTTAAGGAGATAAATTCGTTTGGTAATGGCACTTGAACAGCATTCTGGAATGAAAAAATATCGTAAACCGGGGTACCACTGTATGTAGTCCACCTGGGCTACATACACCTACCTACATAGCTACATGATATTTAATGTGGCCCACAGCCATATTATTACCATCGACATACATACCATGTTCACTGAGTTTAATTGTTTCTAACAACTACCTTTAGATGCCATCATAAACAAAGGGAGAAGTAATGAATAATTCATGCCAAGAATTGTAAACAAAAGCATTATATGTTAAGGGGAGTGACTGGGCCAACGCAGATTCATACATGTTTTCTCTGATGCTGGACCAGCGAAAACGTAATGTTTTCCCTCCGCCTGGCTACCACACCTCCATAGTATATAAACATAGCATGTTTATATGCTATGTAACGTGTTTCTTATATAATTTTGAAGAAAATATCATAAATGGATCATAGATGGATTAATGAAAATGTCTATATTAACATAAAATAAGACATTTAATGTGCCCAAGAGTGATTATTATTACGTACACTATACTATTAGTATTACTATGGCATTAAGACCAGAGGGACACTCTTAGTGATTTTAATGTGTACCTGCATGCCAGCACAGTGTGTAAGTATATTTAGGTACAGGTACATACAGTGGTCCCTCGGTTTTCGTGCATCTCCAAACTCGAACATTTATGTAAGTGTATTTTCGTAAGTGCTGTTGCAAGTGTATTTTTGGGGGTCTGAAATAGACTAACCTACGTGACATTATTTCTTAAGGAAGTAAATTCGTTCGATAATGGCACTTGGGCAGCATTCTGGAACGAATTTTCGGCGAAAACCGAGGGACCACTGTATAAGTATAATTATCAGAGTATGTACAGTGGTCTCTCGGTTTTCGTGCATCTCCAAACTCGAACATTTGTATAAGTGTATTTTCGTAAGTGCTGTTGCAAGTGTATTTTTGGGGGTCTGAAATAGACTAACCTACGTAACATTATTTCTTAAGGAAGTAAATTCGTTCGGTAATGGCACTTGAGCAGCATTCTGGAACGAATTTTTGGCGAAAACCGAGGGACCACTGTACATATAAAATATGCAATAACTTTAAAACACTTGAAATTTTGGAAAGTTTCCAGACATAATAGAGAGATGTGCTCGCAGAGAATGTAAATAAATCAAGTGGTGAGCACCGTATTAGAAAGACCGCTCGCCATATAGAGAGTTTTTTGTCATAATTTGAAATCGCCATATTAGCAGATGCCGTAAAGCAGGGCCCTACTGTACACATGAATTCAAAAGTTAATCTAACAAAGTCAAACAGGGCCAATAATATGTTAAACAGTAACAGATTATCAGCGAGTAAGGCAAAACCCAGGAGCTAGAGCTCAACCCATTTGCCAGAGTAAATAGGCAGACTGGATTACAGCATAAAAGAGAATAAAACAAATGTCAACCTAAACAAAATTTTAAATGTTAAAATGGAATTTATATAAAAAAATTTGATGCCCAAATTTAAAGAATTATTTTTTTTTATAATTTGTGACATGGGGAAAAATCCAGAAGAAATAAAGTCTCCCATTTTCAAAGATTAAGTGGTGGTGGGTTGACCATGATGCTCCACTACCATTATTGTAGGTGGTGGGTTGACCATGGTGCTCCACTACCATTATTGTAGGTGGTGGGTTTGACCATGGTGCTCCACTACCATTATTGTAGGTGGTGGGTTGACCATGATGCTCCACTACCATTGTTGTAGGTGGTGGGTTGACCATGGTGCTCCACTACCATTATTGTAGGTGGTGGGTTGACCATGGTGCTCCACTACCATTATTGTAGGTGGTGGGTTGACCATGATGCTCCACTACCATTGTTGCAGGTGGTGGGTTGACCATGGTGCTCCACTACCATTGTTGCAGGTGATGGGTTAACCATGGTGCTCCACTACCATTGTTGCAGGTGGTGGAAATACATGAGCAGGTAGAAGATAAATGAGAAAGCTCGCAGCATCATGTGGTAACATTCGCATTGTCATATTTCCAATACCTGCCTTGAGTTTTTCATATACTTGTGTGTTATCTTCTGTGATCTCTTCCCTATTTTCCTTCAGTCTACTCCCATGTTTATTTACCGAGTTTCATTCTAATATGACTGCAGAGTTTGAGACGGTTTTTGTTTATACAGCCTCTCCTCACTTAATGACGGAGTTCCGTTCCTAAGACCACATCGGTAAATGAATTCGTCGCTAAGCAATCAGCGTACTATAAAGGTAGTGGGTTTGTGTAAACCATCTTTGATATTGTTTTAATGTCACCTTTGCACCATTTATAAAATTTTTAATATATTTTTAAATGTTTATATAGTATTTTTTTTTATTAACACGTCGGCCATTTCCCACCAAGGTAGGGTGGTCCAAAAAAGAAAAACTTTCACCATCATTCACTCCATCACTGTCTTGCCAGAGGTGCACTTACACTACAGTTATAAAACTGCAACATTAACATCCCTCCGTCAGAGTGCAGACATTGTACTTACCATCTACAGGACTCAAGTCCGGCCTGCTGGTTTCCTTGAATCCCTTCATAAATATTACCTTGCTCACACTCCAACAGCACGTCAAGTCCTAAAAACCATTTGTCTCCATTCACTCCTATCTAACACGCTCACGCGTGCTTGCTGGAAGTCTAAGCCCCTCACACACAAAACCTTCACACCCTCCCTCCAACCTTACGTTACAGTAGTGTACTGTATATTGTAATAAACAAAATAGAGGAAATCAGCTAATACACATAATTTAGATATGCATACTGGTCAGAGTGCCTGTCGTAAGTCTGAGTCATTGGTAAACAAGTACAGTAGGGCCCTGCTTTACGGCGTTTCGTCTTACGGCATTCCGCTAATACAGCGATTTCAATTTATGACCAAAACTCTCTATGCGGAGAGCGGTCATTCTAACACGGCACGCCCCACCCGGTTTGTTTACATTCTCTGTGAGCACATCTCTCTATTATGTCTGAAAACTTTCCAAAATTTCAAGTTTTAAAGTTATTGCATATTTTATATGTATACTCTGATAATAATACTTATGTGTAACTGTACCTAAATATACTTACACACTGTGCTGGCATGCAGGTACACATTAAATCACTAAGTGTGTCCCTCTAGTCTTAACGCCATAGTAATACTAATAGTACGTAATAAAAATAACTCTTGAGCACATTAAATGTCTTATTTTAAGTTAATATAGACATTTTCATTAATCCATCTATGATATTTTCTTCAAAATTATACTATGTATAAGAAACACGTTACATAGCATATAAACATGCTAGTTTATATGCCGGGCGGAGGGAAAACATTACGTTTTCTCTGGTCGAGAATCAGAGAAAACATGTATGAATCTGCATTTGGCACAGTCACTCCCCCTTAACACTCCGCTTTTGTTTACAATTCTCGGTATGAATTATTCATTACTTCTTCCTTCGTTTATGATGGCATCTAAAGATAGTTGTTAGAAACGATTAAACTCAGTGAACAAGGTATGTTGATGGTAATAACATGGCTTTGGGCCCCATTAAATATCTTGTGTAGCTATGTAGGTAGGCAGGTGCAGCTGTGTAGCCAGGCACACTACACAGCTACATCTACTGGCTACCTACATCTGACTTCCTACAAATAAATACTACTCACCTCTCATTCTACATTAAGACTACACATATTTTAAGGTAAATAATGAGAATACTGTATGTGTATTTTATCTCTGGGCTGCTGTAAATATTGTATATTAAGTTTGGACGGGGAGTCAGGGCTACCTACACCTGACATCCTTCAAATAAGTATTACTCACCTCTCGCCCTACATTAAGACTACAAATATTTTAAGGTAAGTACTGAATGTACTGTCTATGCATTTTACTTTTTATTGTGTTTTTTAATGCCTAGTTCTATTACTAACTTTACATAAGTTAGTGTAAACTTGTTGTCTGGTATTTATATGCATTTATAAGTGGAAAAAATGGCATTCTGCTTTCTGGCAGTAGCCTGGAACCTAACCTGTCACTAAGTGAGGAGAAGCTGTATTGTTATCAACTGTCTACTGCCATTTTCAATGAATATCTGAATGGTTAATAGGAGGGCAATTCTTTGGATAATCCTTATTTAGAAAGCAAATGCATATTAATTATATATTAGCTATAAAAGCAAGAAAACAGCACAGTACTTAAATGTTCATGCAAATAAAAATAATGGTAATAATCCTTCTCTGAAAGTAACATATAACAATAAAACACATTTTACTATACACACAAATGCAGATAATACTGTAGTTATAATAAAATTTAATGTTTGCTCCTTTCCTTTACACCTTGCAGAGAGAGAGGAACATGGCTGAAAAAGCAACATTGCAGACAGGAAAGGGCAGCATGCAACAGCTTTTAGGCACTTGTTACAAATCAATATTTACCTGATCAAGATCTTCACCATACATAATAGAACTCTAACAGTGAGAAAGATTGGAAAAGTATTAGTGTCAAACATCAAAAAGATTCATGAACATACAGGTATATATACATAATATAATTTATATTATTTTGTTGATGAAAATGAAAATAGAAACTGTAGCTTTTGTCAAGAGTGAAAGGAATTGATTATGTGGAGTACCTGCCTTGCAATCTTTATTATTGATGTTAACTGTGTGGATAAATGGCTCAGAAAACCAACAAGTTGGGTATCTTTATTCTGGAAATGTTTCACCAGCCAGTGGCTTCTTCAGTCCAATGCAGCGAAAGATGGAGGATGAAGAGTTTGAGGTAGTCAGTCCCTCAGCTTGGAGTCGATGTGTTCAGTCCATCAATCTTGATAAAATATTTTCAAGGCTGATGGACTGAACACATCAACTCCAAGCTGAAGGACTGATTACCTCAAACACCTCATCGTCCACCTTTCTCTGAATTGGACTGAAGCCACTAGCTGGCTTTGAAACATTTCCAGAATAAAGTTACCCAAGTGCTGCATCAGTGTTTCATTGATGTTAACTGCACAACTTTCTACGCTGGTAACAAAATGGTTGATACACCCAACAAATTACAATAAACTCTTGATTTAACAGACTCCAAAAATACAGGACAAAATCTGTTAGGTCAAGTGATTCAGAAACAACAGACAAAGTCTGGTGGTTACAAAACTGTTTATTATTAATCTCACAACAAAACAGTGTTGTGCTTATCCACAGGTGTCATTACCAGCCACCTACCCCCCATATTAGTCCATTAAACCAAGGTTTTACTGAAGATACTGTCTAAAAGACAGGGAAACAAGTAAACCATCAAAACTAAACCATATAAGAACATAAGAAAGGAGTAGCACTGCAGCAGACCTGCTGGTCAAGTCCAACTTACACCCACTCTCGTACTTGTCTAACCTATCTTACCTCAACCCTTTTACATTGGGAGCTAATTAAAAAAATATTTAAAATTAACATTAATTTATTTCTTAAGAGACTTTCAAACACAGTTATACATTTGAAATAATTACATTTTGAGTTTAATTTTATTACAATACAGATGTAATTAGATACAATATAAGGCTCAGAAGAAAACCACTAATTATGCAAATGCATTTCAGGCACACTAATCATCAGGCCTATATACAGTGGACCCTCGGTTTTCGTTGAAAATTCTTTACAGAATGCTGTTTGAGTGCCGTTACCAAACAAATTTGTTCCCATAAGGACAAATGTAAATTAGATTAGTCATTTTAGACCCCCCAAAAGTACACTTACAAAAGCACTTACGAAAATATACTTACATAACTGTTTGAGTTTGGAGGTGCACAAAAACCGAGGGTCTACTGTACTACTAATACCCAGACCTATAATAAAACTGAAGTCAGTGTAGCATGGGTAGTTCATCACAATCCTAAGTACAATGAGACAGGTAACATTAGCAACACTGATGCTACTAACAGTGGCACAGATATTGTCACTTTCAAATCACGGAGAGGTGGGATTTGAACCCACGGCAGGTGACTCCTAAAACTCATAGGTCAGTGGTTAGCCCACTTGTTTGTGAGTTTTACATCTCATCTGTCGTGGGTTACAATGCTGATGCACTGTGTTGTCTTCAGCTTCAAATGAAGAACTAGTCAATTACAAATAAATTACATTGAAATTACATCAGTTCAGTGAGAATTTACACAGTCACATCGGCCGCTTCCCACCAAGGCAGGGTGACCCGAAAAAGAAATACTTTCATTATCACTCGCTCCATCACTGTCTTTCCAGAGGTGTGCTGATACTGCATTTCAAAATGTGCAACATCTCTCCACCCCTCCTTCAGAGCACAGGGACTGTACTTCCCACCTTCAGGACTCAAGTCCAGCTAACCGGTTTCCCTGAATCCCTTCATAAATGTTACCTTGCTCACACTCCAACAGCATGTCAAGTCATAAAAACCATTTACCTCCACTTGCTCCTATTTAACACACGAATGCTTGCTGGAAGTCTAAGCCCCTTGAACTCTAAACTTCTTTTACTCCCTCCCTCCAACCTTTCCTAGGATGACCCCTACTCCGTCTTCCTTCCACTACGGATTTATACGTCCTCCAAGTCATTCTATTTTGTTCCGTCCTCTCTAAATGTCCAATCCACCTCAACAACTTCTCCTCAGAAGTCTGGATAATACTTTTAGTAACCCTGCACCTAGTTGTAATCTTCAACATATGGATTCTTTGAATAATATTCACACCACACACTGCCCTCAGACACATCTCTACTGCCTCCAGCCTTCTCCTTGTTGTAACATTCACTACGAGTCCACTGAGAGACAACACCATAAGTGTCCGGGGACCAAGACTGTTCAACTGCCTCCCAGCATACATTAGGGGGATTACCAATAGACCCCTGGCTGTCTTCAAGAAGGCACTGAACAGGCACCTAAAGTCAGTACCTGACCAACCAGGCTGTGGTTCGTACATCAGTTTGCATGCGGCCGGCAGTAACAGCCTGGTTGATTAGACTCTGATCCACCATGAGGCCTGGTCTCAGACCGAGCCGTGGGGGCGTTGACCCCCGAAACCCTCTCCAGGTAAACTCCAGGTAAACCCATGCTTCACACCCATATAAGAGTGTTGGTATCACTATACTCTCATACATTATCCCCAACCCCCTTTGCTTCCATGGATAACATTTTTTGTCTCCACAGACTCCTCGGTGCACCACTCTCCTTTTTTCCCCTTGTCAATTCTATGATTCCCCTCGTCTTTCATAGACCCATCTGCCAATAAATCTACTCTCAAATATCTGAACACATTCACTTCCTTCATACTCCCTCTCTCTAATCTGATATCCAATCCTTCATTTCCTAAATTTTTCGTTATCCTCATCACCTTGCTCTTTTCTATGTTCTCTTTTAATTTCCCTCTTTCACATACCCTCATAAATTCGTCCACTAACCTCTGCAACTTCTCTTCAGAATCTCCCAAAAGCACATTGTCGCCAGCAAAAATCAACTGTGACAACTCCCACTTTGTTAAGATACTTTATCATTTAATCTTACACCTCTTCCCAACATGACCGGGCTGCAGGGCGCTGACCCTCGAAACCCTCTCCAGGTATACTCCAGGTATACTCGAGCATTCACTCCTTTTACAGTCCCATCTATAAATATATTAAACAATCAGGGTCATATCATGCATCCCTAAGGCTTACTTTTACTGGAAAATAATCTCCCTCTCTCCTACATACTCTAACCTAAGCTTCACTCTTAACTGCTTTCAGTAATCTATTACATATTTCACACACCTGCAACATTTGCCACATTGCTTCTCTATCCACCCTATCATATGCATTTTCCAAAGCCATAAATATAACGAAAACCTCTTTACCCTTACCTACCAGTATCTAAATACTGTTCACTAATATGCTTCACTGTAAACACTTGGTCTACACATCCAATACCCTTCCTAAAGCCTCCTTGTTCATCTGTAATCCTCCTCTCTGTCTTACTCTTAATTCTTTCAATAATAATTCTGCTATACACTTTACCAGGTACATACACTCAACAGGCTTATTTCCCTATAATTCTTACACTCTCTTTTGTCCCCTTTGCCTTTATTCAAAGGAACTATGCATGCTCTCTGCCAATCCCTAGGTACCTTCCCCTCTTTCATACATTTATTTAATAAAAGCACCAACCATTCCAAAAACTATATTCCCACCTGCTTTTAACATTTGTCTTGATCCCATCAATATATTTTCATTCTATCCAGTTTCATGAACCTCCCCCACACTCACATCTGGCTCTTCCTCACTCCAAAAAGATGTTACACCTCCTTGGCCAATGCCTAAAATCAGTTTCCCTATCTTTATCAACATTTAACAGTCCCTCAAAATATTCCCTCCATCTTCCAACTCTCCTCTTCTGTTTTTAACTTTCAAATCAATTTGTTCCCTTGTCTTTCTCAACTTATTAATTTCACTCCAAAGCTTTTCTTATTCTCAGCAAAATTTGTTGACAGCATCTCACTCACTTTCTCATTTGCTCTCCTTTGACATTCCTTCACCACTCTCTTAACCTCTCTTCTTTTCTATCCATATACTCCTCCTCTTTATATCACTTCTACTTTATAAAAATCTCTCATATGCCAAACTGATTAGAGCAATTTGCCAATAAATTTGGAGTAAGGATTTTTTTTTAGAAATAGACCATGACTGCTTTTAAAAACAGTTTGTGTCAGAAGCAACTAGAGGGAATAACCTGCTTACGTTGATTCTGGCAAACAAGGAATCTCTGATAAATGATCTTGAAGTTAATTCAGTGAGATATTGAAACTAAAAGATTTAGGCTGCCTCAGGGATTACCTGAATATGCAGCTTAGGCAGTTTGTACAACATTTATCCAAAGTGTTGTACAAGTTGCCTAAGCTGCATATAGACTAAAACATCCCTTAGGTGAAAAAAAGGAAGCATTTACAGGTGAATCAAGAGTGGGGTCATATATTAAATTAAGAGAGAAGTGTAAAGTTGTGAGGGAATCAAAGACCAATCAAAAGTTTTTTTCAGATATATAGGCATACAATTAGGGAAAGGATAAGCCCAATTAAATGTAACTTAGGTCAGCTTACTGTAAGCGACAAAGAAATGTGTACCATTTATTTCCTCCCTGTTTTTACACAAGATGGTACAAATGAAATCTCAAGAGATCAATACTACAATAAGGTTAGAACAAGAATGTATCATGTAAGACCACAATTACTAGTGACATGGTCATCTGTTATGGGGTTATAGGACCCAAAATGTATTTATGTAACCATTTGAAGTAGCTAATTATATTAAACTGCTGGGAGGCACAACTGCCTTAATTCTGTCATGAGAACTGATCACTCTTGTGAAGAAAGGTCAGATGAGTCAATCCCTGTATTTCAATATAAAGTAGATTATGTTGTAAAACAATAAGTAGATTATAAAGGCAGTATTTAAAAAGCACAATAAGGTATAGTAATGGGAGAAAAACAAAAATTATAGAAGTAATTAAGAAACTGTTCATGGTGATGTTCTGTTGTTTATGGGTATAACAACAATAGAGTTTGGTTCACCCCCTCCTTTTTTTGTTGTTGTTGTGGTGACTCCAGACTGAGAGGGGCTACTCTACTCCTGGGCAAAATGTGAGTTGCACAGGAGGTAACACTTTATAAGTAACCAAAATTAATCTTGTCCCAATAATACCAAAATGGCTACAGTGTCAAAACACTGGGTTAGGGCCACCAGGAAGAAAGGAGTAATAATTGTTTCAGAGAAGATCATGTGACTAGGTGCGATGTGGTGGAAGGTTGGACCAGACTAACATATGAATATGCTGTAAATACTTATCCACTGAATATATAATTATTTTTTTTTACAGAGCAGTGTTTTAATGTTGATGTTATGAATGAAAAGAAGTTGGATGTCCTAGCTCTAAGCAAAACAAAGTTGAAGGGGGTAGGCGAGTTTCAGTGGGGAGAAATAAATGGAATTAAGTCAGGAGTATCTGAGAGAGTTAGAGCTAAGGAAGGGGTAGCAATAATGTTGAAGGATCAGTTATGGAAGGAGAAGAGGGAATATAAATGTGTAAATTCAAGGATTATGTGGATTAAAATAAGGGTCAGATGCAAAAAGTGGTTCATAATAAGTGTGTATGCACCTGGAGAAGAGAGGAGTGTAGAGGAGAGAGAGAGAGATTTTGGGAGATGTTAAGCGTGTGTGTGGGAACTTTAGAGCCAAGTAAGAGAGTAATTGTGGTAGGGGACCTAAATGCTAAAGTAGGAGAAACATTTAGAGAGGGTGTGGTAGGTAAGTTTGGGGTGCCAGGTGTAAATGATAATGGGGAGCATTTGACTGAACTTTGTATAGAAAGGGGTTTGGTTATAGGTAATACATATTTTAAGAAAAAGAAGATAAATAAGTATACAAGATATGATGTAGGGCGTAATGACAGCAGTTTGTTGGACTATATTGGTAGATAAAAGACTGTTGAGTAGATTTCAGGATGTACATGTTTATAAAAGGGCCACAGATACAGTGGTACCCTGGATTTCGTCAATAATTCGTTCCAGAATGCTGTTCGAGTGCCGTTACTGAACGAATTTGTTCCCATAAGGACGAATGTAAATTACATTAGTCCATTTCAGACCCCCAAAAATACAGTTACAAAAACACTTACAAAAATACACTTACATAATTGTTCGAGTTGGGAGCTGTACGAAATCCGGGGTACCACTGTATATCAGATCACTTTTTAGTTGTAGCTACAGTGAGAGTAAAAGGTAGATGAGATACAAAGAAAATAGAAGCAGCAAGTCAAAGAGAGGTGAAGGTTTATAAACTAAAGGAGGAGGTAGTTAGGGTAAGATATAAACAACTATTCTAGGATAGATTTGCTAGTGAGAGTATAGGCAATGGGGTCAAAGATGTATGGGGTAAGTTTAAGAATGTAGTGTTAGTGTGTTCAGCAGAAGTTTGTGGTTACAGGAAAATGGGTGTGGGAGGGAAGAAGAGCGATTGGTGGAATGATGTAGAGAGAGAAATAAGGAAGAAAAAGTTAACATAAGAGAGGTTTTTACAAAGTAGAAGTGATGCAAGGAGAGAAGAAGAGAGGTTAAGAGAGTGGTGAAGCAATATAAAAAGAGAGCAAATGAGAGAGTGGGTGAAATGTTAACAAATTTTGTTGAAAATAAGAAAATTTTTTGGAGTGAGATTAATAAGTTGAGGAAGCCTAGGGATTGAATGGATTTGATAGTTAAAAATAGGAGAGGAGAGTTATTGAATGGAGAGTAAGAGGTATCGGGAAGATGGAGGGAATATTTTGAGGAATTGTTAAATGTTGATGAAGATTGGGAAGCTGTGATTTTGTGTATAGGGCAAGGAGGAATAACATCTTGTAGGCATGAGGAAGAGCCAGTTGTGAGTGTGGGGAAAGTTCGTGAGGCAGTGGGTAGAATGAAAGGGGGTAAGGCAGCTGGGATTGAGGGGATAAAGATAGAAATGTTAAAGGCAGGATATAGTTTTGGAGTGGTTGGTGCTTTTATTTAATAAATGTATGGAAGAGGGTAAGGTACCTAGGGATTGGCAGAGAGCATGCATAGTTCCTTTGTATAAAGGCAAAGGGGACAAAAGAGAGTGCAAAAATTATATGTAATGGAATAAGTCTGTTGAGTATACGTACCTGGTAAAGTGTATGGTAGAGTTATTATTGAAAGAATTAAGAGTAAGACGGAGAGTAGGATAGCAGATGAACAAGGAGGCTTTAGGAGAGGTAGGAGGTGTGTAGACCAAGTGTTTACAGTGAAACGTATTAGTGAACAGTATTTAGATAGGGGTAAAGAGGTTTTTGTGGCATTTATAGATTTGGAAAAGGCATATGACAGGGTAGATAGGGGGGAAATGTGGCAGATGTTGCAAATGTATGGAATAGAAGGTAAGTTACTGAAAACAGTGGAGAGTTTTTACGAGGATAGTGAGGCTCAGTTTAGAGTATGCAGGAGAGAGGAAGATTATTTCCCAGTAAAAGTAGGCCTCAGACAAGGATGTGTGATGTCACCATGGTTTTTCAATAGATTTATAGATGGGGTTGTAAGAGAAGTGAATGCACGGGTGTTGGCAAGAGGTGTGGGGTTAAAAGATAAAGAATCTAACACAAAGTGGGAGTTGTCACAGTTGCTCTTTGCTGATGACACTGCTTTTGGGAGATTCTGAAGAGAAGTTGCAGAGGTTGGTGGATGAGTTTAGTAGGGTATGTAAAAGAAGAAAATTAAAAGTGAATATAGGAAAGAGTAAGGTGATGAGGATATAAAAAAAAATTAGGTAATGATAGATTGGATATCAGTATGGAGGGAAAGAGTATGGAGGAGGTGAATGTACTCAGATACTTAGAAGTAGACGTGTCAGCAGATGGGTCTATGAAGGATGAGGTGAATCATAGAATTGATGAGAAAAAATGGGTGAGTGGTGCACTTAGGAGTCTGTGGAGACAAAGAACTTTGTCCATGGAAGCAAAGAGAGGAATGTATGAGAGTATAGTTATACCAACACTCTTATATGGGTGTGAAGCATGGGTGGTGAATGTTGCAACAAGGAGAAGGCTGGAGGTTGTGGAGATGTCATGTCTGAGGGCAATGTGTGGTGTGAATATAATGCAGAGAATTTGTAGTTTGGAAATTAGGAGGAGGTGCTGGATTACCAAAACTATTAGCAGGAGAAAGCTGGTAGATCTACATATGAGAGAATGGGATCTGAGTGGTCAGTGTGTGCAATATAAAAAATCCTGCAGCACGCAGTGCATAATGAGAAAAAAACTCCAACCATGAGGGACAACACAATAAGTGTCAGGGGCCCAAGATTGTTCAACTGCCTCCCAGCATACATCAGGGGGATTACCAACAAACCCCTGGCTGTCTTCAAGCAGGCACTGGACAGGCACCTAAAGTCGGTACCTGACCAGCCAGGCTGTGGTTCGTACGTTGGACTGCGTGCGGCCAGCAGTAACAGCCTGGTTGATCAGGCTCTGGTCCAACATGAGGCCTGGTCACAGACCAGGCCGCAGGGGCGTTGACCCCTGGAATTCTCTCCAGGTAAACTCCAGGTATGTTTTTGGTTTAAAACACTGACTTTGCGGTGTATTTTCGTACAGTATTTTTAGTCGTATTCTCGTTTTCTTGGTCTCATTTGATAGAATGGAAGATATATTACAGAAATAGAGATGATTTTGAATGGTTTCCGGAATAAAAGTACCTTGAAATTGAGTTCAAAGTAGTGGAAATGTTCAATTTTTGCCGATGTTCAAGAGTAAACAAATCACATCACGCATTCAATACATGTCAACTGGTGAGTCTAATATTCTTTCACAAGTGCGCTGATAATATTTATACCATTTTTACAATAATGCAGTAGTCTGCATAACAGTAAATCTTCTATTTTTTGTGTGAATAAAAATTCAAAATGGAAAGCAAGCATAATATAAGAGGGTCCTGGAGACGTGACTAATGAACAGAGATGCTATTTTAGTGCTAGGAATGTCTGCATTGTTCATTCTGGCCCCTGTTTTGAAATTGGCCTTACTTGAATTGTGTATGAAATTGGCCAAATTACCAATTTCTGATCACTTTATTGCATAGTTGAAATCAGCAAATGAGCAATTTCTTGTACTCAATCGATAGAACAAATGGAGTTCTAGTGAATTTGTTCGACTGGAACAACGGAATTGGCCAAAAATAGGGCTCAAAGTGGGCAAAATCGCCGATGCGTAAATATTGCCGAGATCACTAACTTCGCGAGAGCATAATTCTGTAAGTTTTTCATCAAATTTCGAACTTTTGGTGTCATTACCATTGGGAAAAGATTTTCTATTATTTTATAAGAAAAAATCATTTTTTTAGAAAAATTTTGACAGTGAGTTCAGGATCAGGGGTCTCGACAGTGAAGGGGTTAAGGTAAGTAACAAATGTACTGTGTGTATTTTACTTTTTATTGTGTTTTTTAATGCTTAGTTCTATTGATAACTTAATATATGTTAGTGTAAACCTGTTATCTAGCATTTATATGCATTTTTAAGTGGAAAAAAAAGGGTGTTCCACTTTACGTCAATTTCTGCTTTGCAACGGTAGCCTGGAACCTAACCTGCTGTATAAGTGGGGCCCTACTGTACTTACAAACTAAATGAAAAAAAAAAAAGATTTAAAAGTTCAGGCTAGCAGAAATTTAAAGCCGAGACTACATAAGTGTTTGCAATAAGGCTATCACTATTCTTGGCTTCACACCAAGAATTTTATATAATTTTGGTAAGGCCTCATTAGATTATGCTGCTTAGTTCTTGGCTCCATATAACAAAATGGATATAAGTTCGCTGGAAAATATACAGATAAAGATGATAAAGGTGAGCCAGTGTATCAAAAACCTTTCCTATTAAAAAAGGCTGAAGGCACTGAATTTGCACTCTCTGGAAGCATACTGAATTAGTGAGATATGACTGAAGTGGACAAATGGAAAACAGGAATAAATAAAGGGATATAAATAATATTCTGAAAGTATCTAATCAAGACAAGACACACAGCAATGGATTCAAGTTGGACAGCTTTGAATTAGGTTGGATGGGTATATGAGTGGGTTTGGTTGGGTGTGAGTTGGACTTGCCTAGCATGGGCATATAGGCCTACTGCAGTGCTCCTATATTCAGAATAATGAAAACAATATATCCTTTATTTAGTGGCAGTTATGTCAGGTAAATCAAGAGTATTCATTTACCTTTGATGAGTTCTGAGAGTTTTTCTACTCCCAGAGCCAAGCCTTGCACCAGACTCATCTAGTGCTTGCCTGGTCAACCAGGTTGTTGCTGCTGGTGGCCCACTGGCCCATATATTCATTTTAATCTGGTGGGCCCCGTGGCTTGGTGGCTAAAGTTCTTGCTTCACATGGCGAGTGTCCGGGTTCGATTCCCGGCAAAGGTAGAAACATTGGGTGTGTTTCCTTACACCGGTTGTCTATGTTCCCCATCAGTAAAATGGGTACCTGGGTGTTAGTCGACTAGTGGGGGTCACATCCTGGGACAAAACTGACCTAATTTGCTGGAAATGCTCTGTATAATAAGCGGCTTTCTATATACAGTGGTACCCCGGTTTACGATATTTTTTCATTCCAGAATGCTGTTCAAGTGCCATTACCAAACGAATTTATCTCCTTAAGAAATGTTGTAAAATAGACTAGTCCTTTTAGACCCCCAAAATTACACTTACAAAAGCATTTAAAAAAATAAACTTACATAAAAGGGTGAGTTTGGGGACCATCGTAAACCGGGGTACCACTGTACATGGTACGTAATATGTCATTGATGTCAGCTAGGCCTGTATACCTTGTACATGTACTTGTAGAAATAAAGATATTATTATTATTATCTGGCACAGATCACTACCTACCCAGACATGAAATAAGCAGAATTAAGAGACAGTGCTATTGACATTGTTGTTGAAGACAGCAGTAGTAGTATCTGGTAATTCATAAAATCAGTGTACAGTACTGAATTCAACATGGTGACAACCCAAAGAGCATGACACATGTATCTTTAGTGCCAAAATGTTTCCCCTACACACTGGGACTTTCAGTTAAATACAGGTAAATATAACACTGGAGACAGTAGAAGAAGGTTGCATTCTCATGCTAAATGATTGAGGGACTGACTACTTACTATGGCTGATGGACTGATCAAGTCAAACTACTACTACTACTACTAATCTCCAACATTATATTTGCCAGTGTTCAACTGAAGAAGCCTGTTTTGCAGGAGACATACTTTGGCAATAAAGATACCCACATGCTGCACATGTGTCTTATTCTTCAACTTGTCAGTATTGGCTGTCTTCAATAATATTACGATACGACATTCAGCGTTAGACGACTTTCCGGTTACATTGTTAGATTAAATTAGGTTAGGGTTAGTTAGGTAAAGCAGTGTTACTTTCCCTTTACTACGGCATTAACTTTAGCTTTTAACATGCAGCTATGTAATGTAGTGATAAGACGATGCTAATACAGATGCTCAATTTTGGGCCGGTACCAATACCCTGAAAATTTCTTGATGCTCACCTATATCGATACTCTGGCAGACTCTAGTGTAATGATCCTGTACCCAAGTGTAATGATCCTGTATCACAGTGTAATGATCCTGTACCCTAGTGTATGATTATGTATCATAGTGTAATGATCATGTATCATAGTGTAATGATCATGTACCCTAGTGTAACAATCACATACCCTAGTTTAACAATCACATACCCTAGTGTAACAATCATGTACCCTAGTGTAACAATCATGTACCCTAGTGTAACAATCATCTTTGAATCTTTGATCTTTATCTTTGAAGAGTTTCGAGAGTATCTACTCTCTGAGCCCGGCCATGGACCAGGCTCGTCTGGTGCTTGCCTGGTCAACCAGGCTGTTGCTGCTGGAGGCCCGCTGCCCCACATATCCATCACAGCCTGGTTGATCTGGCACCTGGTGAAGATATTTGTCCAGTTTCCTCTTGAAGGCTTCTACACTGGTTCCAGCCGTGTTTCGGATATCTTCTGGTAAGATGTTGAATAGTCTGGGACCCCGGATGTTAATACAGTGCTCCCGTATTGTCCCCACCGCACCCCTGCTCCTCACTGGGTTTATTTTACACTTTCTCCCATATCTCTCACTCCAGTATGTTGTTATGGCAGTGTGCAGATTTGGGACCAGGCCCTCAAGTACTTTCCATGTATATATTATCATGTATCTCTCTCTCCTCCGCTCCAATGAGTACATGTTCAAGACTTGAAGGCGTTCCCAATAATTTAGATGTTTCAATGGCTCAATGTGAGCCGTAAACGATCTCTGGATTTGTTCCAGCTCTGCTATTTCTCCTGCCCTGAACGGGGCCGTCAGCACTGAGCAGTATTCTAAGTGAGGGAGCACTAGCGATTTGAATAGTGTCACCATCGGCATTAGTGTAACAATCATAAACCCTAGTGTAAAAATCACATACCCTAGTGTAACAATCACATACCCTAGTGTAATAATCATGTACCTTAGTGTAACAATCACGTACCCTAGTGTAAAAATCACGTACCCTAGTGTAACAATCATGTACCCTAGTGTAACAATCATGTACCCTAGTGTAACAATCACGTACCCTTGTAACAATCACGTACCCTAGTGTAACAATCACGTACCCTAGTGTAACAATCACGTCACTTCACCTTGGGTCTGGTCAGTAAGTCCACTGGCTGACCTTAGAACAATTATGCTCTCCCGTTCAAGATTATTATATTCTAACCAATACCAAGGCTTCACAGATTACATCTGAACACTGTATATGTGTACCACTGTAGTATAACATCACATACATGTGTGTACCACTGTAGTATAATGTTAATAAATACAAGTGTTGCCTTATCATTGATAATGTTGACCTAACAGACAGATCCTCGCCCAGGTCTCCATAATTCATACCAGCAGAAGCATATACACTATATACATTACAGTTCAGTTATGGTTCTGTGCCCTAAAGACTCTCCCAAGTAGTGTAAACACCTGAAAATTGTAAATTCAAGCTGTTACAGTTGCTTACGTTGCTGGCCATGGTTGCTGATGTCAACACTACCTGGCCACACTAGTCCACCTCCAACAACACTAATAGATATGTAGATCTATTACCCCCATTTTAATCCTACATTTAAGTTTTGTATCTCTTAAATTTAATTTATTTCATGTTATAATTTTCTTAGTCTGAATCTTTATACTAAGTCTAAATTTGACCATAATTGAAGTATTTATTATATCTAAATATCCATGAAACAAGGCGAATGTGATCGATAATTTTCCACACTATGCAAAATAGAACATATGAACGACACATTATATACAATGTGTAAATATAATTTACGCCTCAACACTCAAAACAGTATTTTGCAACGCAAAATATTTATACAACACCAATCCATATACAATATTGTTTTCCAATCTTACAGTGCTGACTTAAATACGTGGCGGCACCCTACTAACCTGGTTTTTCCCAATAATATCGCTATTATATTAATAACGAAGCGCCAAACCCGTAGGATCTATACTGCACACAGGGAATGGAAGGTAATCGGGTGTGATCCAAAGAGGAGGATCGCTTTAATTCCTCAGTTCCTTGGAACAAGAACCTTGTACCAGCAACAAGTCACCTTCAAGGATCCCAATGGAAATAAGTCACTTTGACTTTTTTGGGTTATCCTAAGTTCTCTACACATATGATGCTATGTAAGATAATCTATGTAACTGTATATGTGTATACCTGAATAAACTTACTTACCTTCATCCCCCCAATTCGTTAACATAAATTAACCCTTACTGGAATACAGAACGATATACTAATTGCCTTGCTGAAGACTCCCAGCTCAGGGTGACACTGCTGAAGTCTTCCAGCTCAGGGTGACACTGCTGATGTCTCTCAGCTCAGGGTGACACTGTTGAAGTCTCTCAGCTCAGGGTGACACTACTGAAGTCTTCCAGCTCAGGGTGACACTGTTGAAGTCTCTCAGCTCAGGGTGACACTGCTGAAGTCTTCCAGCTCAGGGTGACACTGTTGAAGTCTCCCAGCTCAGGGTGACACTGTTGAAGTCTCTCAGCTCAGGGTGACAGTGCTGAAGTCTTCCAGCTCAGGGTGACACTGCTGAAGTCTTCCAGCTCAGGGTGACACTGCTGAAGTCTTCCAGCTCAGGGTGACACTGCTGAAGTCTTCCAGCTCAGGGTGACACTGTTGAAGTCTCCCAGCTCAAGGTTACACTGTTGAAGTCTCTCAGCTCAGGGTGACACTGCTGAAGTCTTCCAGCTCAGGGTGACACTGCTGAAGTCTTCCAGCTCAGGGTGACACTGAAGTCTCTCAGCTCAGGGTGACACTGCTGAAGTCTTCCAGCTCAGGGTGACACTGCTGAAGTCTCTCAGCTCAGGGTGACACTGTTGAAGTCTCTCAGCTCAGGGTGACACTGCTGATGTCTCCCAGCTCAGGGTGACACTGCTGAAGTCTTCCAGCTCAGGTGATACTGCAGAAGTCTTCCAGCTCAGGGTGACACTGCTGAAGTCTCCCAGCTTAGGGTGACACTGCTGAAGTCTCACAGCTCAGAAAGACACTGTTGAAGTCTCTCAGCTCAGGGTGACACTGTTGAAGTCTCTCAGCTCAGGGTGACACTGTTTAAGTCTCTCAGCTCAGGGTGACACTGCTGAAGTCTTCCAGCTCAGGGTGACACTGCTGAAGTCTCCCAGCTCAGGGTGACACTGCTGAAGTCTTCCAGCTCAGGGTGACACTGCTGAAGTCTTCCAGCTCAGGGTGACACTGCTGAAGTCTCCAATCTCAGGGTGACACTGTTGAAGTCTCTCAGCTCAGGGTGACACTGCTGAAGTCTTCCAGCTCAGGGTGACACTGTTGAAGTCTCTCAGCTCAGGGTGACACTGCTGAAGTCTTCCAGCTCAGGGTGACACTGCTGAAGTCTCCCAGCTCAGGGTGACACTGCTGAAGTCTTCCAGCTCAGGGTGACACTGCTGAAGTCTCCCATCTCAGGGTGACACTGCTGAAGTCTTCCAGATCAGGGTGACACTGCTGAAGACTCCCAGCTCAGGGTGACACTGCTGAAGTCTTCCAGCTCAAGGTGACACTGCTGAAGTCTCCCAGCTCAGGGTGACACTGTTGAAGTCTCTCAGCTCAGGGTGACACTGCTGAAGTCTTCCAGCTCAGGGTGACACTGCTGAAGTCTCTCAGCTCAGGGTGACACTGCTGAAGTCTTCCAGCTCAGGGTGACACTGTTGAAGTCTTCCAGCTCAAGGTGACTATGCTGAAGTCTCCCAGCTCAGGGTGACACTGCTGAAGTCTTCCAGCTCAGGGTGACACTACCTGGAGTCTACCTGGAGAGAATTCCAGGGGTCAACGCCCCCGCGGCCCGGTCCGTGACCAGGCCTCTTGTTGGACCAGAGCCTGATCAACCAGGCTGTTACTGCTGGCCGCACGCAGTCCAACGTACGAACCACAGCCCGGCTGATCAGATACCGACTTGAGGTGCCTGTCCAGTGCCTGCTTGAAGACAGCCAGGGGCTTGTTGGTAATCCCCCTGATGTATGCTGGGAGGCAGTTGAACAATCTTGGGCCCCTCACACTTATTGTGTTGTCCCTCAACGTGCTAGTGGCACCCCTGCTCTTCATTGGGGGAATGTTACATCGCCTGCCGAGTCTTTTGCTTTCGTAGGGAGTGATTTTTGTGTGCAAGTTTGGTACTAAGCCCTCGAGAATTTTCCATGTGTATATAATAATGTATCTCTCCCGCCTGCGTTCTAGAGAGTACAGGTTTAGAAACTTCAAGCGTTCCCAGTAGTTGAGGTGGTTTATCGCACTTATGCGTGCCGTGAAGGTTCTCTGCACATTTTCAAGGTCAGCAATTTCACCCGCCTTGAAAGGTGCAGTTAGTGTGCAGCAATATTCCAGCCTAGATAGAACAAGCGATCTGTAAAGTGTCAACATGGGCTTCGCATCCCTGGTTTTGAAGGTTCTCATTATCCATCCTGTCATTTTTCGAGCAGATGCAATTGCTACATTGTTATGGTCCTTGAAGGTGAGATCCTCTGACATGAACACTCCCAGGTCTTTGACATTAGTTTTTCGCTCTATTGTGTGGTTGGAATTAGTTTTGTACTCCGATGAGATTTTAATTTCTTCACGTTTTCCGTATCTGAGTAATTGAAATTTCTCATCATTGAACTTCATATTGTTTTCTGCAGCCCATTTAAAGATTTGGTTTATGTCTGCTTGGAGTCTTGCAGTGTCTTCAACGGTGGACACTGTCATACAGATTCGGGTGTCATCTGCAAAGGAAGACACAGCACTGTGGCTTATATCCCTGTCAATGTCTGATATGAGGATGAGGAATAGGATGGGAGCAAGTACTGTGCCTTGTGGAACAGAGCTTTTCACAGTAGCTGCCTCAGACTTTACTCTGTTGACTACTACTCTTTGTGTTCTATGTGTTAGGAAATTATAAATCCATCTACCAACTTTTCCTGTTATTCCTTTATCACGCATTTTGTGTGCTATTACACCATGGTCACACTTGTCAAAGGCTTTTGCAAAATCTGTGTATATAACATCTGCATTCTGTTTATCTTCTAGAGCATCCAGGACCTTGTCGTAGTGGTCCAGTAGTTGGGACAGACAGGAGCGGCCTGCTCTAAACCCATGCTGTCCTGGGTTGTGCAATTGATGGGTATCAAGATGGGTGGCGATCTTGCTTCTTAGAACCCTTTCAAAGATTTTTATGATATGGGACGTTAGCGCAATTGGTCTGTAGTTCTTTGCTATTGCTTTACTGCCCCCTTTGTGGAGCGGGGCTATGTCTGTTGTTTTTAGTAGCTGCGGGACGATCCCAGTGTCCATGCTCCCTCTCCATAGGATGTTAAAAGCACATATGGGCTTCTTGCAGTTCTTGATGAACACGGAGTTCCATGAGTCTGGGCCTGGAGCGGAGTGCATGGGCATGTAATTTATTGCCTTTTCAAAGTCATTTGGCGTAGTGATGATGTCAGAAAGGCATGCGTCTGTCAAGTTCTGTGGCACTCTCATGAAAAAATCATTTAGGTTTTCGATTTTCAGTCTGGTTAGTGGCTCGCTAAAGACTGAGTCATACTGGGATTTAAGTAACTCACTCATTTCCTTGCTGTCATCTGTGTAGGACCCATCCGGTTTAAGTAGGGGCCCAATACTGGTTGTTGTTCTCGACTTTGATTTTGCATAGGAAAAGAAATACTTAGGGTTTCTTTCAATTTCATTTATGGCTCTTAGTTCTTCCCGTGTCTCTTGATTCCTATAAGATTCCTTTAGTTTTAATTCGATGTTTGCTATTTCTCTGACTAGTGTCTCCCTACGTATTTCAGAGATATTGGCCTCCTGTAGCCGCTCCGTTATTCTGTGCCTTCGCCTGTATAGGAGCGCCTCTCTCTTTCTAGTTTGCATCTTCTCCTCCTTTTCCTTAAGGGAATTTGCCTTGAGCAAACCTAAAGTACCACAGAGTTAATTTGTTCAAGACATAGGTTGGGATCCGTGATGCTTAGGCAATCTTCCCAGTTTATATCATTTAGGACTTGGTTTACTTGGTCCCACCTTATGTTTTTGTTATTGAAGTTGAATTTGGAGAAAGCTTCCTCACGGCTGATCACATTTTGTTGATTTGGAGCTCCCATGCATGTCTGGACCTCTATTATGTTGTGATCTGAGTATATTGTTTTTGATATGATGACATTTCGTATCAGATCATCATTGTTGGTGAAGATGAGGTCCAGCGTATTCTCTAATCTTGTGGGCTCTACTATTTGCTGGTTTAAGGTGAACTTGGTGCAGAGATTTAAAAGTTCATTCATGTGTGAATTTTCATCTGAGCTGCCTCCTGGTGTTATCTCTGCTACCACATTGTTTGCAATGTTCCTCCATTTTAGGTGCCTGAGGTTGAAATCCCCCAGTAGCAAGATGTTGGGGGCAGGAGCTGGAAGATTTTCCAGACAGTGGTCAATTTTCAGAAGCTGTTCCTGGAATTGTTGGGACGTTGCATCCGGGGGCTTGTAGACAACCACGATGACCAGGTTTTGATTCTCGACCTTTATTGCTAGTACTTCAACTACATCATTTGAGGCATTTAGTAGTTCTGAACATATAAGTGACTGTGATATACAGGCCAACCCCCCCTTTTTGCCTATTCACTCTGTCACACCTGTATAGGTTGTAGCCCGGGATCCATATTTCATTGTCCAAGTGATCTCTTATGTGGGTCTCTGTGAAAGCCGCAAACATGGCATTTGACTCTGTAAGCAGTCCACTAATGTAAGGTACCTTGTTGTTTGTTGCTGGCTTTAGACCTTGTATATTAGCAAAGATGAATGTAGTTGGATTGGTGGTATTGGTGGTATGGGGGGGGTCTTTTTTTCCTGGCTCTAATATCTGTTGTAATGGAGTGGAGGCCACTGACTGTGATTCCACTCCAGAAATGATTGCAGTTGGTGTACAATTTCTGTCATTTCCTGCCAGCTTTTTCCTTCCTGGCACTAAAAACCTCTCTCTCCGGAGTGGCTGTGGCTACCCTGATTTTGCCATGGTCTGGATGTTCTGTGTCGCCTCGTACCCTTTAGGTGGTATGCCTGGCAATATAAGTTATAACACTGTCTTTCCTGAATTGATGTGTGGCACATTTCAGGGTGGAAAAACTTACAGGACTCGAGGTTGCATTTGCCTGTTTTCATATGGGAACGGCATTTTCTGGGGTGATCATAATTACATGTCCCATCTGATTTCCCAGATTTTCCATGCCTGCAGATACCAAGTGCATAATATTCACATAGGCCTGGTTTCCGTTTGCCCTGGTTTTTAGTGACTGTGTTCCCCATTGGTGGGTGTGTTCCTGTCTCATGTCTGTCTTCGTTACTATTGCTAACAATGGAGCCTTCAACTGTTTCCGGTAATTTATCTTCATTATTTCCCTGGGCATCCCCTTGTTTACTATCTACCGTGGTATTGCTAGTTTGTACCACTGTTTTGTGTGTGTCCTTGTCTACACCTGTTTCCCCATCATTTATTTCACTAGAGCTACTGTCCCTCTTCAGGTCACCATCATTTATTTCCCATTCTTAAATATATTGGGTATCATTTCAACATCTGTACCGGGGCGGTAGCATCATCTGGCCCTGATTTTTTACTGACCCAACTGTTATAGAAAGCTGTCATGTTTTGTATGAAGTCCGATTTGGTGTTGTCATCTTTTAATATCGATGTGGTTTTATTCCACAGTTCAGTCTCATTTGGACATACCCAAAAACACTTCCCTTGTTTAATATCTCGGGTGGTAGAGTCTTGAATGTCTACACAAGGGGCGTGGCAGCATTTACCACAAAAGATGCATGTAATCCATGCAGAGGAACGTTTGCTTGTTTGGTTGCATATTACACAGGGTTTCATGATTGATTTTGTTGGTTGCTTTACTGTATATTCTACTAATAGGTTCCCTGAAGTGGTGATCCGTCTATTTGTATCGTATCTATTTTATTTGCATGTGTAAATGTTGAAGTCTCTCAGCTCAGGGTGAAACTGTTGAAGTCTTCCAGCTCAGGGTGACACTGTTGAAGTCTCTCAGCTCAGGGTGACAGTGCTGAAGTCTTCCAGCTCAGGGTGACACTGCTGAAGTCTTCCAGCTCAGGGTGACACTGCTGAAGTCTTCCAGCTCACGGTGACACTGCTGAAGTCTTCCAGCTCAGAGTGACACTGTTGAAGTCTCCCAGCTCAGGGTGACACTATTGAAGTCTCTCAGCTCAGGGTGACACTGCTGAAGTCTTCCAGCTCAGGGTGACACTGTTGAAGTCTTCCAGCTCAAGGTGACACTGCTGAAGTCTCCCAGCTCAGGATGACACTGCTGAAGTCTTCCAGCTCAAGGTGACACTGCTGAAGTCTTCCAGCTCAGGGTGACACTGCTGAAGTCTTCCAGCTCAGGGTGACACTGCTGAAGTCTTCCAGCTCAGGTTGACACTGCTGAAGTCTTCCAGCTCAGGGTGACACTGCTGAAGTCTTCCAGCTCAAGGTGACACTGTTGAAGTCTCCCAGCTCAGGGTGACACTGCTGAAGTCTCCCAGCTCAGGGTGACACTGCTGAAGTCTTCTAGCTCAAGGTGACACTGCTGAAGTCTTCCAGCTCAGGGTGACACTGCTGAAGTCTTCCAGCTCAGGGTGACACTGCTGAAGTCTTCCAGCTCAGGGTGACACTGCTGAAGTCTTCCAGCTCAAGGTGACACTGCTGAAGTCTTCCAGCTCAAGGTGACACTGTTGAAGTCTCCCAGCTCAGGGTGACACTGCTGAAGTCTCCCAGCTCAGGGTGACACTGCTGAAGACTCCCAGTTCAGGGTGACACTGCTGAAGACTCCCAGCTCAGGGTGACACTGTTGAAATCTCTCAGCTCAGGGTGACACTGCTGAAGTCTCCCAGCTCAAGGTGACACTGCTGAAGTCTCTCAGCTCAAGGTGACACTGCTGAAGTCTTCCAGCTCAAGGTGACACTGCTGAAGTCTCTCAGCTCAATGTGACACTGCTGAAGTCTTCCAGCTCAAGGTGACACTGCTGAAGTCTCTCAGCTCAAGGTGACACTGCTGAAGTCTCCCAGCTCAAGGTGACACTGCTGAAGTCTCTTAGCTCAAGGTGACACTGATGAAGTCTTCCAGCTCAAGGTGACACTGCTGAAGTCTTCCAGCTCAGGGTGACACTGTTGAAGTCTTCCAGCTCAGGGTGACACTGCTGAAGTCTTCCAGCTCAAGGTGACACTGCTGAAGTCTCTCAGCTCAAGGTGACACTGCTGAAGTCTCCCAGCTCAAGGTGACACTGCTGAAGTCTCTTAGCTCAAGGTGACACTGATGAAGTCTTCCAGCTCAAGGTGACACTGCTGAAGTCTTCCAGCTCAGGGTGACACTGTTGAAGTCTTCCAGCTCAGGGTGACACTGCTGAAGTCTTCCAGCTCAGGGTGACACTGCTGAAGTCTTCCAGCTCAGGGTGACACTGCTGAAGTCTTCCAGCTCAGGGTGACACTGTTGAAGTCTTCCAGCTCAGGGTGACACTGCTGAAGTCTTCCAGCTCAGGGTGACACTGCTGAAGTCTTCCAGCTCAGGGTGACACTGCTGAAGTCTTCCAGCTCAGGGTGACACTGCTGAAGTCTTCCAGCTCAGGGTGACACTGTTGAAGTCTTCCAGCTCAGGGTGACACTGCTGAAGTCTTCCAGCTCAGGGTGACACTGCTGAAGTTTTCCAGCTCAAGGTGACACTGCTGAAGTCTTCCAGCTCAGGGTGACACTGCTGAAGTCTTCCAGCTCAGGGTGACACTGCTGAAGTCTTCCAGCTCAGGGTGACACTGCTGAAGTCTTCCAGCTCAGGGTGACACTGTGAAGTCTTCCAGCTCAGGGTGACACTGTGAAGTCTTCCAGCTCAGGGTGACACTGCTGAAGTCTTCCAGCTCAGGTGACACTCTGAAGTTTCCAGCTCAAGGTGACACTGCTGAAGTCTTCCAGCTCAGGGTGACACTGCTGAAGTCTTCCAGCTCAAGGTGACACTGCTGAAGTCTTCCAGCTCAAGGTGACACTGCTGAAGTCTTCCAGCTCAGGCTGACACTGGAGTATACTTGGAGAGGGTTTCGGGGATCAACGCCCCCGCGACCCGGTCTGTGACCAGGCCTCATGGTGGATCAGGGCCTGATCAATCAGGCTGTTACTGTTGGCCGCACTCAACCAGACGTACGAATCACAGCCCGGCTGGTCAGCTACTGACTTTAGGTGCCTGTCCAACACCTTGAAGACAGCCAAGGGTCTATTGGTAATCGTCCTTATGTATGCTGGGAGGCAGTTGAACAGTCTTGGGCCCCTGACACTTATTGTGTTGTCTCTTATCGTGCTAGTGGCGCCCTTCTTTTCATTGGGGGGATGTTGCGCCGTCTGCCGAGTCTTTTGCTTTCATAGGGAGCGATTTTCGTGCACAAGTTTGGTACTAATCCCTCTAGGATTTTCCAATTGTATATAATCATTTATCTCTCCCGCCTGCGTTCTAGGGAGTACAGGTTGAGGAACTTCAAGCATTCCCAGTATTTGAGGTGTTTTATTGCAGTTATGTGTGCCGTGAAGGTTCTTTGTACATTTTCTAGGTCTGCAATTTCTTATGCCTTGAAAGTGGCTGTTAGTGTACAGCAATATTCCAGCCTAGAGAGAACAATCGATTTGAAAAGAATCAACATTGGCTTAGCATCCCTAGTTTTGAAGGTTCTCATTATCCATCCTATCATTTGCATAGCTGATGGAGACACTGTTGTGATCTTTGAAAGTGAGATTCTCTGACATTATCACTCCCAGGTCCTTCACATTAGTTTTTCGCTCTATTTTGTGATTGGAATTTGTTTTATACTCCGATCCAGTTTTATTTCCATAGCGGAGTAGTTGAAATTTGTCCTTATTGAATTTCATATTACTTTTGCAGTGTTTTCAGTGGATGGCACTGTCATGCAAATTCTGGTGTCGTCAGCAAAGGAACGCTGGTTTTGGGAAGTCACATGCCCATATCTTTCAAGATGTGCATGGGAAACAAATAAATGTTGTGTTTGTTGTTGGCAGGACAGTGTGAACAACTGCGCAGTCAGTGTGTAGAGATGTGCCCCCCCCCCGGGCTGCCACGTGTGTGGTAAACAGTGACCCTCTCATAACCCCTCACCCCTGCGCCTCACCCATTCAACTCCCCCACCCAACTCCCAGCGCCACCCCAACTGTAGAGGGTACTTTTTCCTTCCCAGCCCACGATGTCAGCGATGGCACAAGGTGTGCCAGGCTCACGGGAACTTCCACTGCAGGGACAGCGCCGTGGGGTTCGACCGCGAGGCAGCTGTCAGGTGTGCCACAGGCAGTGTGCACTCAGTTCCTCAAGCTTCAACATCCGTGCGCACGGTGGATGTCTGGGCACCCGGAGGGCTCCAGGTGGGAACAACCAACAGCCAACAACCAACATCTATCAAAACTTTGGAGTCCAGTTCCTGGACCAATTATGTACCTCTGTAATCTTTTGACTACCACCCA
>WNWK01010618.1:30417-69248 GCA_009830355.1 Cherax destructor | reverse complement strand
AAACCTTGAATGTACCAAAGTACAGCAGTGTCAACACTTTTATATGGGTGTGAGGTATGGACTTTTAAATATTGCAGTAAAGTGGTGCTTTGAGGTAGTGGAGAAGTCATCTTGACATCAATGCGTAGTGAGAATATTATGCAGAGAATTCGGAATGAAGAAATTAGAAGACTGAATGAGGTTAAGGGGTGAGAAGGTGTTGCTGAAGTGGTATGGGCATTTAGTGAGGAATGGAGCAGAACAGGATGACCAGGAGTGTGTATAAATCTGTGGTGGAAGTAAGGAGGGATTGGGGTCATCCCAGGAAAGGCTGAAGGGGGTTAAAAAGGGTTTTGAGCAGAATTGTACCAACATATTAGAATGGAGTGGAGACAAATGGTTGCTATGACTTGGTGCTGGAGTGTAGCAAGGTAACACTGATGAAGGATGGCACTCTGAGGGAGGACTGGGGAAAGTTTCAGTCTGGAGGGTCATTTGAACTGTTATGTCGGTACACTTCTGGCAAGACAGCTAATGAATTATGATGACTGTAGTATTCCCTTTTATGGATCACCCTACCTTGGTGAGGCACAGCTGGTGCATTAAAAATACATTTAACTAAAGCAGAAGCAAACTTTTCATTGTAATGTTTGTACTATGACATGGTGTTGTTCACAAACATTAGAAATATGGGATTTAAAAAGCACTTACAAGTCAAAGCTTGCCATATGCATTTGCAATATATTTTTCCTATTACAGTATTTTTCACGTGATTTCTCTAAACTTAGTGATGTCACTCATTCAACAGTCTTAGTTTCAGAAAAATAAGGTACAATACCATGAGTGGAACAATATACAAGTAGCCTGCATATAGGAGAGAGGAACTTACCACCAAAACATCATAAGCTCCTCTTTGCCATGTGCGGGTTATTTGTGTACAGTCTTAGTTTTATTTTGAAACAGAATCAGCCCATTTTATCTGGATTTCTGTCTTAAGGGGAACAGCTCATTTAACTGGATTCAACTTTTCGCTCACAACTGGATGGTAGTAGAGTTATTTACCAACCATGGTAACCCCTCTCCTTCCCAAAACACATTTTCCATAACACTTCAAATATCAATTACATTAATTCCAAATAACTTGCCCTTAACTATGATTTTTTTTCAAGCTCCAAATACTGAAATCCTAAAATTATAAAGGGGTTATACTGTAGTTAAAAAAACTTCTTTGTAAAGTTCAGTATCTTCATTGTTACTGAACAGAAAAAAGACCTGACTAATAAACACAAAACTAGATTCCAAAGCTAATGCCAGTGACTATACTGCCCAATTACCAGTACAACACTATTTTCTTAAGATACTTTTATATTGATCAAATACTTTGAAGGGACATTCTCTAGATACCAAAATTATTACAATAATGTGAAAGTGATGAAATTAAAGACTGTAGCATTCCAACAGTGCCTTATGAATAGGAATCACTCAGGTTTGATCTGAGGGAAGGTGGCTCCCATTCCTTGAACCAAGAGCCCTCCACCCTTGAAGAGTCAAAACATTAACTAAAAACAAATTAGGGAAAAAATAAAAACCATAAGGTATCATTACCAGTTATCCTAATATACCCTACTGACAGTCCTAACCCAGTCATCCCAGCATACCCTACTGACAGTCCTAACCCAGTCATCCCAGCATACCCTACTGACAGTCCTAACCCAGTCATCCCAGCATACCCTACTGACAGTCCTAACCCAGTCATCCCAGCATACACTACTGACAGTCCTAACCCAGTCATCCCAGCATACACTACTGACAGTCCTAACCCAGTCATCCTAGCATACCCTACTGACAATCCTAACCCCACTTAGTTATCTTAACATAACCTACTCACCCCCTCGACCCAGTAACCTACTCACCCCCTCGACCCAGTAACCTACTCACCCCTCGACCCAGTAACCTACTCCCCTCGACCCAGTAACCCTCACCCTGACCCAGTAACCTAGCCACCCCCTCGACCCAGTAACCTACTCACCCTCGACCCAGTAACCTACCACCCCTCGACCCAGTAACCTACTCACCCCTCGACCCAGTAACCTACTCACCCCTCGACCCAGTAACCTACTCACCCCTCGACCCAGTAACCTACTCACCCTCGACCCAGTAACCTACTCACCCCCTCGACCCAGTAACCTACTCACCCCCTCGACCCAGTAACCTACTCACCCCCTCGACCCAGTAACCTACTCACCCCCTCGACCCAGTAACCTACTCACCCCCTCGACCCAGTAACCTACTCACCCTCGACCCAGTAACCTACTCACCCCTCGACCCAGTAACCTACTCACCCCTCGACCCAGTAACCTACTCACCCACCCAACCCTCACCGACCCCGTAACCTACTCACCCCTCGACCCAGTAACCTACTCACCCCTCGACCCAGTAACCTACTCACCCTCGACCCAGTAACCTACTCACCCCCTCGACCCAGTAACCTACTCACCCCTCGACCCAGTAACCTACTCACCCCTCGACCCAGTAACCTACTCACCCCTCGACCCAGTAACCTACTCACCCTCGACCCAGTAACCTACTCACCCTCGACCCAGTAACCTCTCACCCCTCGACCCAGTAACCTACTCACCCCTCGACCCAGTAACCTACTCACCCCTCGACCCAGTAACCTACTCACCCCCTCGACCCAGTAACCTACTCACCCCTCGACCCAGTAACCTACTCACCCCTCGACCCAGTAACCTACTCACCCCTCGACCCAGTAACCTACTCACCCCTCGACCCAGTAACCTACTCACCCCTCGACCCAGTAACCTACTCACCCCTCGACCCAGTAACCTACTCACCCCTCGACCAGTAACCTACTCACCCCTCGACCCAGTAACCTACTCACCCTCGACCCAGTAACCTACTCACCCCTCGACCCAGTAACCTACTCACCCCTCGACCCAGTAACCTACTCACCCCTCGACCCAGTAACCTACTCACCCCCCGACCCAGTAACTACTCACCTCGACCCAGTCTACTCCCCCACCCAGTAACCTACTCACCCCTCGACCCAGTAACCTACTCACCCCTCGACCCAGTAACCTACCACCCTCGACCCAGTAACCTACTCACCCCTCGACCCAGTAACCTACTCACCCTGACCCAGTAACCTACTCACCCCCTCGACCCAGTAACCTACTCACCCCTCGACCCAGTAACCTACCGACCCTCGACCCAGTAACCTACTCACCCCTCTACCCAGTAACCTACTCACCCCTCGACCCAGTAACCTACCGACCCTCGACCCAGTAACCTACCGACCCCTCTACCCAGTAACCTACCGACCCTCACCCAGTAACCTCCACCTCTCCTACCTCGCAGTAACCTACCGACCCTCTACCCAGTAACCTACGACCCACCCAGTAACCTACCGACCTCTCTACCCAGTAACCTACCGACCCTCTACCCAGTAACCTACCGACCCTCTACCCAGTAACCTACCGACCCCTCTACCCAGTAACCTACCGACCCCTCTACCCAGTAACCTACCGACCTCTCTACCCAGTAACCTACCGACCTCTCTACCCAGTAACCTACCGACCTCTCTACCCAGTAACCTACCGACCTCTCTACCCAGTAACCTACCGACCTCTCTACCCAGTAACCTACCGACCTCTCTACCCAGTAACCTACCGACCTCTCTACCCAGTAACCTACCGACCTCTCTCCCAGTAACCACGACCTCTCTACCCAGTAACCTACCGACCTCTCTACCCAGTAACCTACCGACCTCTCTACCCAGTAACCTACCGACCCCTCTACCCAGTAACCTACTGACCCCTCTACCCAGTAACCTACTGACCCCTCTACCCAGTAACCTACTGACCTCTTTACCCAGTAACCTACCGACCTCTCTACCAGTAACCTACCGACCTCTCTCAGTAACCTACCGACCTCTCTACCCAGTAACCTCGACCTCTCCGTAACCTACGACCTCTCTACCCAGTAACCTACCGACCTCTCACCCAGTAACCTACCGACCTCTCTACCCAGTAACCTACCGACCTCTCTACCCAGTAACCTACCGACCCTCTACCCAGTAACCTACCGACCCTCTACCCAGTAACCTACGACCCTCTACCCAGTAACCTACGACCCCTCTACCCAGTAACCTACTGACCCCTCTACCCAGTAACCTACTGACCTCTTTACCCAGTAACCTACTGACCTCTTTACCCAGTAACCGACTGACCTCTTTACCCAGTAACCGACTGACCTCTTTACCCAGTAACCGACTGACCTCTTTACCCAGTAACCGACTGACCTCTTTACCCAGTAACCGACTGACCTCTTTACCCAGTAACCGACTGACCTCTTTACCCAGTAACCGACTGACCTCTTTACCCAGTAACCGACTGACCTCTTTACCCATTCCCATTAACAAGCCCTGGTAAAAGTCTTAACCCTTACCCCCTCAGCCATCTTAACATACCCTACCGACCTATTTACCCAGTCACATTAACAAGTCCTGCTAACAGTCTTAACCCTCCCTCATTCATATTAGCATAGCCTACTGAGTCTTAATCCCCCTTACTCATTTTAACATGCCCGATTGCTAATGTTAACTACTCCCCCCTCAGGCATCTTACAATATCCCATTAACAGCCTCAACCTATCAATGGCCAGCACATTCTTACATGGTCTCTTATACAAATTTATGAAATTTTTTAGAATAGAATATGTAAAGATGTAGTTCATTATTTACAATTGAAATAAAACATTACTGCAAGAAATATACATTGATAAAACTAGTCAAAATGTTTCTACTAACATTTTCCTAAAGGTATAGCAAGTTAACAGCAGCAGGCAGGTACAATGATTACACCACTACAGCAGCTGGCAGGTACAATGATCATTACACCACTACAGCAGCAGGCAGGTGCAATGATCATTACAACACTACAGCAGCAGGCAGGTACAATGATTACAACACTACAGCAGCAGGCAGGTACAATGATCATTACAACACTACAGCAGCAGGCAGGTACAATGATTACAACACTATGGCAGCAGGCAGGTACAATGATCATTGCAACACTACAGCAGCAGGAAGGTACAATGATCATTACAACACTACAGCAAAAGGCAGGTACAATGATCATTACAACACTATGGCAGCAGGCAGGTACAATGATCATTACAACACTACAGCAGCAGGCAGGTACAATGATCAGTACAACACTACAGCAGCAGGCAGGTACAATGATTACAACACTATGGCAGCAGGCAGGTACAATGATCATTACAACACTACGGCATCAGGCAGGTACAATGATCATTACAACACTACAGCAGCAGGCAGGTACAATGATTACAACACTATGGCAGCAGGCAGGTACAATGATCATTACAACACTATGGCAGCAGGCAGGTACAATGATCATTACAACACTATGGCAGCAGGCAGGTACAATGATCATTACAACACTACAGCAGCAGGCAGGTGCAATGATTATTACAACACTACAGCAGCAGGCAGGTGCAATGATCAGTACAACACTACAGCAGCAGGCAGGTACAATGAACATTACAACAATTTACAGCAGCTAATGAAGAGCAGCAGGCAGAGACAGTGAGCATTACAATACTTGAGTATAAACAAACAATAGTACTTGACATTATATTTATGCACATGAAGCACATTCCAACATTAACTACTATATTATTTTTTTTACAAGCATTAACCTTTGACTGGTATAAAAACTTGGGACATTCTAAAAGTCAAAAAACAAAGTACGGTACTCTAATAATTTTGGTAAAACAAACCCAAGTTCAGACAAACAGCAATGCATGCAGTATACTATAATCAAGTCATAGCATCCATGATTGCACACTTCACCTGTTAACAACATTGATTCAGTAATTACCACTCGCTGCCATATATATGAGGGCAGATCAAAACGTCTTTGTATCCATTAATTTTCTTGACAAAAGTATAAATTACAGCCCTATCTCGCCCCTATCTCCATTGGTTCAGACCTCTGAAAAGTTCCTGGGAGGACAGGGTTTCCACACAGATGTGGTGACAGCAGTTCATCAATGCCTATGCAATCAGCTGATAGAATTCTATGCAGAAGGCATAAACAAACTAGTAATATGTTGTAAGTGCCTTAATAAGTTTGGTGATGTCTAGAAGTACCCAAGGGACAATACTCAATGTAGCTAATTATATTTTTGTCAAGAAAATATAATGAATGCAAAGGCTTTTTGATCAGCCCTTGTAGATTACATTAAATAGTTAGAGGGTGCAAGTTTCCCATTAAAGGTTAATTTAGCTATTATCCACCCTCTTAGTTGAAACAATTACCTGCATAAAAACCATATTAACCCTTTGACTGTCGCAACCCCAATCCTGAGGTGTCTCCTGTTGTCGCAAAATTTTGGAAAAAAAAAAAATTCTTTCTTCTTATGAAATGATAGAGAATCTTTTCCCGATGGCAATGACACCAAAAGTACGAAATTTGATGGAAAACTTACGGAATTACGCTCTCGCGAAGTTAGCGATGTCGGCGATATATACGCATCGGGGATTTTGCCGACTTTGAGCTTTATTTTTGGCCAATTCCATTGTTACAGTCGACCAAACTCATATCATTTCTTTAGAACTCCATTTGTTCTATCGATTGAGTACAAGAAACCACCAATTTACCGATTTCAACTACCCAATAAAGTGGTCAGAAATTGGCAATTTGGCCAATTTCATGCAAAATAAAAAAGATGTCAATTTCAAAATAGGGTCCAGAATAAACAATGCAGACATTCCTGGCACTAAAATATGATTTTATCTGTTCATTAGTCACGTCTTTAGGCCCCTCTTGTATTACTCTTGCTTTCTATTTTGATTTTTTATTCACACAAAAAATAGAAGATTTACTGTTATGCAGACTACTGCATTATTGTAAAAATGGTATAAATAATATCAGTGCACTTGTGTAAGAATATTAGACTCACCAGTTGACGTGTATTGAACGAATGGCATGATTTGTGTACTCTTGAACATTAACAAAAATCGAACATTTCCACTACTTTGAGCTCAATTTCAAGGTCATTTTCATCATGAAACTAATCAAAATCATCTCTATTTCTGTAATATGTTTTCCATTCTATCAAATGAGACCACGAAAAAGAGAATACAACCATAAATATTATACGAAAATACACCTCAAAGTCGGCGTTTTAATCCAAAAACACAGTCGGAGTTTTTTTCTCATTATGCACTGCGTGCTGCAGAATTTTTTTATACAGCGCACACTAACCACACAGACCCATTCTCTCATATGTGGGCCTACCAGCTTTCTCCCGCTTGATTTGAAGCCGCTAGAATTTTTTAGTATATATACGTCCGAAACAGTCAAAGGATTAACAAAGAAATCAACACAAACACTGATGCAGCTGTCTAACTGCCAGAACTCCACTAGTAAGACAATAACTATCATCTCAGTTCCTAAACCCAAGAAGCCTCACTGCCCCATCTCAGCTGTCAAAAAAATACCTAAACATTGTACTGTATCTGAAAGTTACCTGAAGACAACTTAGGAATCACCACCACTTAGGCACGGTCCCAAACCCAGATCAATGCTACCGTATGATTATATTTATGGGGAAGCGATAAATCTCTAGGGGGTCATAGGCACCCAGGTAATGAGATCGATTTGACCAAAGAAAGTAGAGCAACTTCAACTTCCTGGTTCATGAACTATTCATTGACAATCCTTGAAGTAACAAAAATACTGTGGTTCACCAGGGATGCTATGCATTACGACTATGAAAGTGTATCAAATTTACAGCCTATCCTAGATGAGAAGACCTAATTAATTACATTTACCAATGATTTTAATAAGTATTTAAGCAATACAGGGATGCATATGAAGTCAGTAATTGTTCAAGGTTGCACATTGGATGGTTCTTGTGGAATCCTGCAAACAAACTTAATTGAGGTAAATAAATGAAGGATCTACATACAAAACATATACAGAGATGAAAAGATGCAAACAAATTTGTCCCTGTTATATGCAGGAATATAAAATAGCATTATAAAACCAGCATGCATGTTTTTTTTTTTTATTTCTCTCAGGCTTTAGGTGGCCATTATAGACTCACCCAAGTCAGGTTCAGATGTGGTCACTGGTGGTGCTGGGTCTGCAATTGCAAGAAGTGTCAGAGCACAGACAAAATATTTATCCATCACCACAAAGAATGCCTCCCACACACCCACATTGATAATAAAAAAGTTATATTGACCAGAAGGTAATGCCATCAAACAACCTGTCTACATATCATAAACTTAGCACGTTTGATACTGTACATTTAACATTAATAGAACTAAGAAGAGATAGGTATCCATAGGGTATTGGAAACAGAAACCAAATCTAGGTTGGACTGATTTTCAATTTATCCAAACTGTAATTATACTTATGTACAATATACTGCAGTACTGTACAAAGAAAAGCCAGGTTAGGTTTCAATAAAGTACATACAGAACTATTTGCCACTGTGATTACCAATTAAGGATTTTTTTGAATGTACAAAATTTGTTGCCCTAAACTTTATAATAAACTGGAATTCTAGCTACCTGTTTTCCCTACCATTGGTTTCAAGAAAATGTTAATGTGTTTTCTAGAGTACAGCCTCTCCTCACTTAACGACAGAGTTCTGTTCCTAAGACCACATCAGTAAACGAAATCGTCGCTAAGCACGGAGCATACTGTATTGGTAGTGGGTTTATGTCAACCATCTTTGATATTGTTTTAATGTCACCTTTGCACCATTTATAACATTTTTAGTATATTTTTAAATGTTTATACAGTAGTGTGCTGTAAATTGTAATAAACAGAATAGAGAAAACCAGCTCTAATATACATTATTTAGGTATGTTGTGAGTCTGATTCGTTGATAAACGATTATGTCGCTAAGGAGAGGCTGTACATAGAGTACTCCAAAATTAATATTTGGTATTATCCTGAATTCCAGTCTTAGTAATTCACATTTCTTATCAAAATTACATTGGAATCATACTTTGCTGACAAACACAAGCACAAACTAAATCTAGGTAAAATCAGCCATTACTAAGTTGAAGATGGCAAAATAATGCCAAAAACTCTAGCTGACCTAGTAGGCATCATATACAAAGTGTGAAAAGACCTTAACAAAATTTGTTATGTAGTATGTTGAAATACTGTTCAATCAATCATTCATACCAGTGGCATAAATTCCACTTGTAAACACTAATTACATACCTTGCCAATGTTTCATGCACATTTCCAGCCTATTTGTTGTGGGGGAAGCAGTCAAATCTTTTTATTAACATTTTCATGTGTATTTAAATATGTACTGTATTTTATGAACTCAGTTAGGGTATCATACTGGTTTAAGCATTTAGAGAGGATGGAGCAAAATAGGATGAGTAGGAAGGTGTATAAATCTGGAGAAGAGGAAAGATGAAGTGTGTTGTCCCAGGTAAGGTTAGAGGTGTTAAAGGTGATTTTGAGTGCTAAGGGAAATTTCAAGACCTCAATTACATAAGGAGCTGTCTACCAATTATTACACACCAACATAGCTGGTTTCCTAAATATGTATAACTGCTAATTAATACCATCAATAACCAAACCTCCGAGAACCACTAAGTCCCTTGCATCTTCCCTTGACCACACCTGGGCAATCGTATTAGCTCCTCTAAAATTTGGTATTGTCACCATCAGTACAACTGATTATTACCCCACTTTCTTAGTTACTGACATCCATTAACTAGTATTCAAATTTTCCAACGAAAAATTCAAAGCCTCTACACTAAACATCATCATTAACCATTTCACTGTCCAGACCCCCCAAAATTAATATTGCTCACATTACTCCACTCGACCAAATTCTTAGCTATTTTGCTAATATGCTTTCCGCTTTATTGACTGAACAAAAGAACCCACTCATTCAACTATTTCAAATACACTATAAAGTACACAAAGTTGGTAAGTTGACTAATTTTACACAAATTTAAAAAAATACCAATTTAAAAATAGTGCAAAATAAAAAATGCAGATATTCCTGGCACTAAACCAACATTTTCTCTGTTCATTAATCATATCCTTAGGCTTCTCTCCATTTTGAATTCATATCATACAAAAAATAGAAAATTTTCTCTATTTCCCAGGATAATAAAATATAAAGAGGAATGATTGGTCATGGTTTATGGCATCCCAGTGATTTAATCAGACCTATTAAAAGCAAACCGGGGAAGGGTGTAGGGGATCATTCTTTCAAAAATACATTACTATGTATGTACCTCAAACAATTAAACTCTTATTACCTGACCTTAACACTTTCTTTTGACATGGCCCAACTCAAAATTATAAGAAACAATCATAGGATTTCCTTCAAAATGTGCTCAGTGGATTTACTACATCCAAATCCATTGTCATTAAGCCTCACGAATATCATTATAAACCAGTTAGTGTGGCATTTAAAGACTTTCTTTAGAAAGCCATGTTGTGGTTGGCTTGGGTGGTTGCACACTAACTCAAAGTGCACAGTAACCACCTGCTCCAGTCAGGTAAAAGCCAATTTTTACTGCCTATAGCAAATTCCTGGTAGAAACAGGGTGGCAGCTAATCTATATAAAGCAGTGGAAACCAATAACCACTTACTACTAGTAGGTGCTGATCCTCAGAGCCTATGAGAGGGGGTGTTCAGCTGGTACATTAGTCCAGGGCTAGGCTGTGAATCTTTGAAGGGACCCCATAGCCACAGACGTTTTATTTTGATTATATTTGATTTTTTTGGTAATTTGAACTATTTTTAGTTTATTTAGAAAAATAATTATGTAAAATTCACTTAGACTGGGAGCCTCAGCCTATGCCCAGGGGCCCCAAAGCAGTCGTGTTCTGTCTGGCAAAATTTCTCTTGGAGGCCTTGCCGATCCTTTTACCCTTTATTACTGCATACTATTTATGTTATGAAGACAGGTTGTATTACAGCATATCTTGGTTTATATGAACAGAAGAAAATATAGTCTAGTACCAAAGGCACACATTCAGCATTACAAAACTACCTAGGTCCCAAAGCATTATGTGCAGTACCTAAGAAAAACCAAACTTAAAACTTCAATCTTGATTCTTAGTGTATGCACAAAAGCTTGTTTTCAATGAACTTGCCCCTCCCAGAACCACTGCTCTAAGCTCATAAACTGTACTGTATATCATTAATAAGCAGGACAACTTTACAAAGCATCCAGATTTATTATAAATAGAATAATTATAGATTTAAAAAGTAATGTTAGCAAGCAAGAACAAAGTAGTGCTTAGAACACAGCTTTGTGGTACAGTTTCAACTAACAAAATCAGGGAAAAGCTGTTATTTATTCAAACTATGAATTACTTCTCTGATACCTTTAAAGTTAAAGTGGAAGATTGCCTCATAGGCTTAAGGTATGGGCTTGGGACAAGATGTTGTAATGACAAGTAGTGTTGCAAGCTTTCTAGATCAAAGAGAGACTGCAACAAATGACTGGTTATCATTGAAGGCACTGTCGACATATGTATGAAGGTGCATTAAGAGGGCAATGGCAGAATAGCCTTTTCTAAAAGTTTTGAGAGTAAATGGTCCAAATCGGACTGAAACATCGTTGTAAGCTCCTCTCTCCTATGTGAGGATTATTTGTGGATTATTCCAGTCACAACATTGTGCCTTTTTTTTTTTTTTTTTGGTATTTCATCTTGATTTGCTATTAAAAAGTTCCCAGACTCAAATTTTCGCTTGCTTCTTGGGTGAAAAATGGTGGCAGCTTAGATCATGCTGCACATTGTATTCCTTGGTGAAGTAGCATTGTTGCAATTTTTTGTGTAACAAAATGGAATCTTTGAAAGAACAATGCATGTGTGAAATTCTGTTTCAAGATCAATAAAGTTAGTGAAACCCCTCAAAATGCTTCAGTAAGCATTTGTGATGAAGCAATTGATGGTTTTATCAATTTAAAGCAGGATAATGTCAAATGAGGATAATGAATGCTTTGGTCATCCATCAACATCAAAAACAGGTGCCAACATTGAAAAAGTGAAGAAGGCTATTCACAAGGATTGTCAGAATTGTGGGAATTTCTTATGGTTTGTGTCAAAGCATTTTGATAAAATTTGAACATGAAGTGAGTAACGGCAAAATCTGTGACCTGCTTGATGACTCAAGACAAGAAAAACTATAGCTTGGGTTTTTCATGCCTTCATAAAACAAATCGAGGATAACTCATTCTCTCTAAGGTCATTACCGACGACGAAACTTCGATCTACAGCTACGACCCAGAGACCATGTAACAGTCTTCACAATGGAAAAGCCCCAACTCATCCAGGCCATAAAAAGGCATGCCAAGTCAAGAGCAAAGTGGGAATCATTTGTTAAGAATTTGTTCCAGCTGGGCAGACAGTTAACCAAAATTTATACATCAAGGTCCTAAGATGTTTAAGGGAAGATGTGAGAAGGAAACATCCAGTTTTGTGCTTGTCCAATGATTGGTACATTCACCATAATGCCCCTGCTCAAATGGCACACGTCTAGAGTTTTCTGGGGAAAAGCAAGATCATCATCCCCCACCTTCTCTGCTTCCCAGATCTAGTCCTCTTTAACCTCTTTCTCTTACCAAAAATAAAAATGGCACTCAAGTGGAGGTATTTTAACCACATGGAGGATATTCAAGCATAATTGCTGTGCTAGACACCATTAGAAAAGAAGAGTTCCAGAAATGCTTTGAGAAATAGTAAAGGCGCTGAGATCAGTGTATAGCCTCCCAAGGAGAGTACCTCGAGGGAGACAACTTAACTAGCTGATTAGACAAGCTTTTTTTTTTTTTTGTGGCAGTCCAGGAACATTTTGATAGCACCTCGTACACAAAATATTTATTAGTGAAGTGTTGAAGCAACTTAGAAATGGTGCTAGTAAGAGTAATAGGTCTATAATGAAAAGTGCCTTTGCCTGAGGTACCTGAATTTCAAATAGGCTGGACCACTGCAATTTTCCTCTGAGGTATAAACCCTTTGGACCAAATACAGTACAACTGAAAATGTGCACTGTAGGGTTTAAGTATTGAAGGACTTGGGCATAAATGCCATCAATTCCAAATGCTGTTGGTTGGCACTTTTATAGTGTTGATGAGAGAGTGGATGGGACATTGTAAAGGTCTTCGATGTGAGATGTAAAAATATAGCGAGGTGGGTTCCTACTTGGGTTTGGAATGAAGAAAGGAGTATCAATGTAGCCCTAGAGAAACGAACAAGGTGATACCCAATTAGTTCCATGCAACCCACATGTAATCCTACCGGTGCACACCACAAGGATGTTACTTACAGAAATAACCAAGTAAGGCTTAGCAAAACTGCCTCTAAAACACAGACCACTAACTATGAAGCTGTTTTTTAGTTGCTAATAACAGCAAATACATACTGTTGCCACTCATGGAACCACAGGCAACCCTCCAGTAGTACTTCTGCCATCAGAGGCCCTACCAAATGGCCACTCAATGTTGGGACTACACTAGCGAATTAAAAAAACTGGAAATGGATGTCTCAATGGTGGATCACCTGAACCCCCCACCAGATGATCCAATTTCTCCTCTAGTGATATGGCGACCTCAGCACTACCAAGTAAAGCTATGTTAGAACAGGGCTGACAGTGCTTCCTTCCTGTTCTGTTTAGTTGAATTTCTATCCCAAATAATGAGAACAAAAGGAAAGGGAGGGCTGAAGATATTTTGATTTAATCTAATTAATGGAAGAGGACCAATTCCTTAGATCAAGAGTTTCTTCTTCATTGCAAGGGGACCACCTTAGAAGGGGTACAATATTAAGAAACACAAAGGAAGGTAAGGTAAGCATATAATAAATATAAAAAAGTTTACAAGATTTACCTGCCATCTTAAATGTATGCAAAACAGAGTAAAAAAAAAAAAAAAAAAAAAAAATTCTACCAAAATACAAAGTTTAACACTCAAATTTTTCACTCGTATAACAGAACAATACAGTAGTACCTCTGAGTGGCTGCTGTCTGGGAATGTATAAAATTCTTATACACAAGGTGCAGGTATCTTATGCACAGGCAGTGTTTGAATGCACTCTCAATGGTGACTAATGAAACATGATGCAAAAAACATCCATTTCCCTTGTTAACCACATGGCTATTAATTGAATGTATTACTTCAGCGAGTTTTCCAAGGCTATTCTAAGGTAATTCACAATTAACTCTAGTTTTATCCATCAAATTCTTTAACAGAAAAAGTTTTAAGTTAAGATTTTGTCATATTAACTTGATCACATAAAAACACAGCTAAATACAGTGGACCCTCGGTTTTCGTTCACCTCCAAACTCGAACAATTATATAAATATATTTTTGTAAGAGCTTTTGTAAGTGTATTTTTGGGGTTCTGAAACGACTAATCTAATTTACATTTGTCCTTATGGGAACAAATTCGTTCAGTAATGGCACTCAAACAGCATTCTGGAACAAATTTTCAATGAAAACCGAGGGTCCACTGTACTTCAACTTTGTAACTAACAAGCATTGTTAATGTAAGCAAGGCTCTATGAGGAACAAGCATAATGTTTAAAAATTATACATGCATTACAAGATGAAGCAATCTAATACTAGTTTACTTATCCTCTTTTTAGTAAAGCATACCACTAAACATGCTGTTATTTCTAGGTACAGTTCCAAGTGGTTATACTCTCTCAATCAAGTACACCAGTGCACGTGAGATGAGTATCTGTATCTAGAAGTTAGAGGACAGGCTCAGCTCCCTGACAATACTGAACCAGACAGACAACATTAACTCCCACTAAGTGTGGGGGTATACTGTACTAATAACCAATCTAGGGGCATAATTTATTTAAAATAGATTAGTCTGTCCACCTACTTTACAATTTGGTCAGTATCAATCTACATAGGGAACCATTAGCATACAGATAAGCTAAGAAAAATCAAAGTAATAATAATTAAAATTGAATTTCACTACTGTATTATCTAGAGAAGTTCAAGCACAGAACAAAATTTAACTAAAAAATTAAGTATTGTTTGCAGAATGAAATTTTTGTGTTATTATTTCTTTATGAGTCACAACATTATATGAATTACTGTAACTATTATATCACAAACTTTGTATGCTATCCAGACTAATTTAATATAACTTTTCATTCCCACCTTAAAGTGCATTATACTTAAAAAATATTGAAGATTATCCCCAAAAATATAACAAATTAAATTGCTATAAGTAGTCTCAAAGCTTTCAATTTGTGATAAGATATAAGGATAATTTATCATGCCCCAAATCAGGGAGCTGAGGTAATTGCATCCTCCGTGCCATCAACAACTCACCACCCGTGAAAGAGAAAGCCCCAGAAGTGGTACCAGTATCACCAGCAGGCACAGATGCTCCCCCAAAATCAGACCCAAAGCCTGAATAACGCCTTTCGGATGCTGTTCCTGTCTTAGCTGCTGCGACCTCAGCTGTTACTGCATCAGATGCTGGTGCTTCTGCTGCTGCTCCTGCTAGGTCAGATGATGGTAAGAACCCCTCTCCTTCACCAACGGTAAAGGACTGGGAGGAAAGGGATTCAGTAAAGCCAAGGGTCTCCTCAACAGGTTGAGCAACAGACTCATCCGTTGCACAAGGAGCTTGTGCAGAGGCCCAGGGATCTTCTCCCGAGGGCTGAGGTAGAAAGTCCACAGAACCAAAGACTGAAGAAGGAGGAGGAGCAGCTTTTTCTGAAGCAGAGGCAATGATATTGGCAGGAGAAATGAGTGAAAAATTTATTTATTAAAAATATGCACATATTTCTGTTTACATTTTAATGTGTAGAAAAATGAGCAGTGTTCTCCCCTAAACACCAACAAAAAGTTTCAAAATTCTAAATATATTTGTACAACACACTACACCAAACTTACAATTTACTACCTCACCCTTTTCCTACCCCTTCCCCAAATTTGTCCAGCTTCCCTCTTATTCATACACAAAGGCAGGCAGGAAAACAAGCATGCACACACTCAAAAGGCACACTAGGTAATATCTCATACATCCACACACTATGCACATACACATGCAAACATTTTGCAAAAGTCATCCTGTTTTATTAGAGCATATACTGTACATGAAGTGAAAAACAATAGTATGGTGATTCAAATCCCTATTTCAGTAAAATTAAATGAGATAATGGGACCGATATAAAGAAAACATAAGAAAAGTTCAACAATATACGAGACAATGATGTTTAACAATTTAAAAACTAGAAAGCAAGTTCAACATAGGTGATGGAAAGAAATGGAGTTGAAACTTAACAACCATAAGTGCACCCAACCCATACACCTCCCTGATTCATACAAGACAAAAATTAATGCACAAAGATCAAGAAAAATTGTTTTATGTAGGTTGGAACCAAGAGCTTTTCAGATGACAGAATTTTATGGATAATGGAATTCACTAGGGTAGAGCTACAAATCATACTATGATTCAACCTCACCAATTATTAATACACAAATACAGTATCCTGGCTCAGTGGGATATGGCCGGTTTGTTGAAAGAAGAAGAAATACAGTAGTATATGTATTGTTATAATCTTCATATGTTTATAAAAACGAATCTATTCAAATCCAACTAGTAAAAAATCTTATTTGTAAACAAAATAAGGACTATCAAATTATGATATTTCTGAATTTCTTCAATATTGATAGATAAACTAAAGCTTATGAAGTCACCTTGCTAGGAAAATTATACATTGGAACCTCGGTTTTCGCATTCCCTAGTTTGTATGTAAAACTATAGTTATTCTCTATAAAATGTATTTTTTTGTTAATATTTTTGGGTGTCTGGAATGGAGTAATTGGATTTACATTATTTCTTACAGGAAATATTGCTTCCGTTTTGGTATGATTCGGTTTATCATCAGACTTTTTCACAGATTAATCACAAAAACCGAGGTTCCACTGTACCTAAAACAGAGAAAATACACTAAAAAATTAATAACTTCATTAAATTAATTTTCAGAAAGGGTTGACCTAGCATTGGAATAATTTTCAGAGCAATAAGGAGATACGACCAGTCATTTTAATTAGTGGGGTGTGGTGCATTTTACAAATGTCATCTGTAGAGGTTCACCCATAACAAATATCCTAGAAAAAATGTACTACAATAGTCAGTGTTCAGTTAAAGCTATTGCCATATTACTTTTAATTTAACATGAACATCCAAGAAAAAATATACGTATATTAGGCACGAAAACAGATCCTAAGTTAAGTTTGCAAAATATATGGAGAATTTCCACATTCGTTAGAATGAACATTAGCAAATACAACAGATCCAAAGCTTAGAAGCAGTTAAGAGACTTTAAATACAGTATGTATATAAAATATAAATAATTTTTAGTGTTGCACTGCAGTCATTATCATTTTTTTAACACGTCGGCCATCTCCCACCGAGGCAGGGTGACCCAAAAAGAAAGAAAATCCCCCAAAAGAAAGAAAACACTTTCATCATCATTCAACACTTTCACCTCACTCATACATAATCACTGTCTTTGCAGAGGCGCTCAGATATGACAGTTTAGAAGTCCTTCCAAACTGCCAATATCCCAAACACCTCCTTTAACCCTTTCAGGGTCCGTGCCGTAGTTCTACGGCTTTGAGTTCTGGGTCCAAACCATAGATCTACGTCATGAGCTCAGCTCACTCAGATAAGCTTTGAACGGTAAATTTGGGCCTAGATATGAGAGAATACATCTATGTGGTAAGTGTGCACCACATAAAACAAATCCTGCAGCACACAGTGCATAATGAGAGAAAAAAACTGAAACAGTAATTTTCTATTAAAACAGCGACTTTGCAGTGTTTTTTCGTATACTTTTTATAGTTGTATTTACAATTTCTTGGTCTCATTTGATAGAATGGAAGATATATGACAGATATAGAGATGATTTTGATTAGTTTTAGTACTGGAAATGGCTTGAAACTGAGCTCAAAGTAGCGGAAATGTTACATTTTTGCCAATGTTCAAGAGTAAACAAATGACCTCACACGTCTAATACGCGCCAGCTGGTGGGTCTAATATACATTCACAAATGTGGTGATATTATTTGTACAATTATTACAATATTGCACAAGAGTAAATCTTCCATTTTTTGGTTTGAATAAAAATTAATTATGTGAATAAAAAATCAAAATGGAATTCATTTGTAAAACTGAAAACGTAACTAATGAACAGAGGAAATGTTAGTTTAGTGCCAGGAATGCTCGAATTGTTTATTCTGCACCCTATTTTGAAATTGAAATATTTTGAACTTTGAGTTAAATTGGCTAAATTACCAATTTCCAATCACTTTATTTTGTAGTTGAAACAGTTGACTGGGCAATTTCTTGTGCTCAATTGATAGAATAGAAGTAATACTAGTGAAGTAGCTAAGAATTTGGTCGACTGGAATAATGTAATTGGCCTAAAATGGGAGTCAAAGTCTGCAAAATTGCCGATGCGTAAATATCGCTGACACATCAAAATTCGCGAGAGCATAATTTAGTCAATTTTCAATCAAATTTCGTACTTTTTTATTTATTACCTTCAGGAAAAGATTTTCTACCATTTCATAAGAAAAAATAAGAAATTTTTATTTTTTAAATTCTTGGACACTGGTGCACCCCTTCCAAAAATGGCCTTGGACCCTGAAAGGGTTAAAGTGCAGGCATTGTACTTCCCGTTTCCAGGACTTAAGTCCGGCTAACCAGTTTCCCCAAATCCCTTTGCAAAATATTACCCTGCTCACACTCCAACAGCTCGTCAGGTCCCATAAACCATTCGTCTCCATTCACTCCTATCTAACACGTTCACGCACAAAAAGAGCCAAACCTGTGCGAGTCATAAAGTGCTACAAGGCTGAAGAAAGCTGTCGGAAAAGGGAAGTAGTATTGAGAAGTGAAATGGTCTCTGCCCTGAAAGCAAAACCCCCTGGAAAGAGAGCAAGCAAAGTTAGAGCATCAAGGTGCCGAAAAACACAGAAAATTAATTCATTTTTTTTTTTAACAAGTTGGCCGTCTCCCACCGAGGCAGGGTGAAACAAAAAGAAAATCCCCAAAAATAAAATACTTTCATCATCATTCAACACTTTCACCTCACTCAATACATAATCACTGTCTTTGCAGAGCCGCTCAGATACGACAGTTTAGAATAGTCCCTCCAAACTGTCAATATCCCAGACCCCTCCTTTAAAGTGCAGGCATTGTGCTTCCCAGTTCCAGGACTCAAGTCAGGCTAAATCTATAATAACCGGTTTCCCTGAATCCCTTCACTAAATATTACCCTGCTCACACTCCAACAACTTGTCAGGTCCCAAAAACTCCTTTTTCTTTTCAGTAATCTATACGGGAAAAGGGGTAACTAGCCCATTATTCCCGGCATTTTAGTTGACTTTTACAACATGCATGGCTTACGGAGGAAAGATTCTTATTCCACTTCCCCATGGATATGAAAGGAAAAGTAACAAGAACAAGAACTATTAAGATAAAATCAAAGAAAAAACTCAGATGAGTGTGTATACATAAACGTGTACAGTGGACCCCCAGTTTGTGATTTTTTTGTTCCAGAATGCTGTTCAAGTGCCATTACCAAACGAATTTATTCCCATAAGGAATAATGTAAAGTAGACTAGTCCTTTTAGACTTCCAAAAATACACTTACAAAAGCATTTAAAAAAATACACTTACATAAAAGGGAGAGTTTGGAGCAGGACGAACACCGGGGGTCCACTGTACATGTATGTGTAGTGTGACCTAAGTGTAAGTAGAAGTAGCAAGACATACCTGAAATCTTGCATGTTTATGAGACAAAAAAAAAAAAGACACCAGCAATCCTACCATCATGTAAAACAAATACAGGCTTCCTTTTTACACTCACTTGGTAGTACTACCGTCCTTCAATAAATGTTGAAATTAAGCAAAAGGTGTTTGACTATCAATGGAACCTGACAAATTGCATAGAGAGGTGGTGGAAGCCTCTCCATGATATAGTTATATGCTTGCCTTGTGTGGTCAATACTCAGTCATGAGAGAGCAATGAGACAAACTCAACCAAGAACCTAACTGATTTGATCAAGAGCAGCTTGGTGTCTTCTATCCTGGACCAACAATGTTGCCATCAATTCTGAATGCTCTTAAACAAAACTAGAAAATAGCCTAAATAGGGTACATCCCTGCTCGAGATGGACAGGTCCAGGACTGATAAAAGTGCAGAATAGTCTTCAAGCTAATTACCCTGGACATGATGACTATGCTTGCTCAAGAGGCGACATACCCAGCATTGAATGCAAAGGATGATGGGATGTAAGGAGTGAAAATGCTAGAGAGCTTGTAATGCATTTTGAGTCATGGTTTACAGCAAAATATAAAGTAGGAAGAGAAGCACTGGATGATGGCTACACAAGGAGTGTACGGTGGTCCCTCGGTTTTCGCCGAAAATTCGTTCCAGAATCCTGCTCAAGTGCCATTACCGAACGAATTTACTTCCTTAACCCTTAACCCAAATTCTAGTGGCCTCAATTTAAGCAGAAAACGTCTGGTAGGCATACATATGAAAGAATGGGTCTGTGTGCGCAGTATAAAAAAAATCCTGCAGTACACACTGCATGAGAAAAAAACTGACCGTTTTTTTCGATTAAAACAGCGACTTTGCAGTGTATTTTCGTATGGTATTTATTGATGTATTCTAGTTTTCTTGGTCTCATTTGATAGAATGGAAGATATATTACAGAAATGGAGATGATTTTGATTGGTATGACAATGACAAGTACCTTGAAATTGAGTTCAAAATAGCGAAAATGTTCGGTTTTTGACGATGTTCAAGAGTAAACAAATCACACTATGCGTCCAATACACATCAACTGGTGAGTCTTATATTCATGCACAAGTGCTCTGATATTATTTATACCATTTTTACAATGATGCAGTTGTATACATAACAGTAAATCTTCTATTTTTGTGAGAATAAAAATTCAAAATGGAAAGCAAAAGTAATGGAACAGGGGCCTGGAGACATGGCTAATGAACAGAGAACATGTTATTTTAGTGCCAGGAATGTCTGCCTTGCTTACTCTGGACCCTATTTTGAAATTGGCATCGTTTGAAATTTGTGTGAAATTGGAAAATTGCCATTTTCTGACCACTATTTTGGGTAGATGAAATTGGTAAATAGGCAGTTTCTTCTACTCATTCGATAGAAGAAATGGAGTTCTAGCGAAATAGCTATAATTTTAGGAGACTGAAACATTGGAATTTGTCGAAAATAGGGCTCGAAGTGGGTGAAATCGCTGATGCGTCAGTGTCATAGATACCGATAACTTCGCGAAAGCATAACTTCGTTAGTTTTCGATCAAATTTCATAATTTTGGTGGCGTTATGATCGGAAAAAGATTCTCTAATTTTTTTTTTTTTTTCCAAAAAATTTTCGACCCCAGGAACACTTTCCTGAGAAGGCCTGTCGACCCCCAAAGGGTTAAGAAATAATGTCACGTAGGTTAGTCTATTTCAGACCCCCAAAAATACACTTGCAACAGCACTTACGAAAATACACTTATATAAATGTTCGAGTTTGGAGATGCACGAAAACAGAGGGACCACTGTATAACCCTGCCATAAAAATACTAGCCAAATCCAGTAAGTATCCCTGTATCATACTACCAGGAAAAACAGCAATATATCCTATACCAATAGAGGATTTAAGAGCCAGCAGAGTACACATAGTAGTATATGAGCAATTTAAAATGATCAAAGAAGAGTGTGCATGTCCACAGTAGCTAAGTGAATTTTGGCCTAGACATAAGAGAATGGGTCTGTGCAGTGTGCTCAGTATAAAAAAAATCCTGCCCCACTCAGTGCATAAGGGATTTACTGGCAGTTTATTGGCATCATTTCATAGTATGAAAGACATACCACTAAAACAGAATGATTTTGGTCAGTTTTAGGACTGGAAGTAACTTGAAATAGGGCTCAAATTAGCAGAACTATTTAATTTTTGCTGGTGTTCCTGGGGGATGGGTCAGGACTCTCCCTCCCCCAGTCAGTTTCATGAGGTTTTACTACATCTGTTTAAATTATTCCTAGGAAGTAGGTTGGTAGACAGCAACCACCCAGGGAGGTACTACCGTCCTGCCAAGTGAGTAAAACGAAAGCCTGTAATTGTTTTACATGATGGTAGGATTGCTGGTGTCTTTTTTGTCTCATAAACATGCAAGATTTCAGGTATGTCTTGTTACTTCTCCTTACACTTAGGTCACACTACACATTCATGTACAAGCATATATATATACACACCCCTCTGGGTTTTCTTCTTTTTTCTTACTAGTTCTTGTTCTTATTTCCTCTTATCTCCATGGGGAAGTGGAACAGAATTCTTCCTCCGTAAGCCATGCGTGTCGTAAGAGGCGACTAACATGCCGGGAGCAAGGGGCTAGTAACCCCTTCTCCTGTATATATTACTAAATTTAAAAAGAGAAACTTTCGTTTTTACTTTTGGGCCACCCCGCTTCGGTGGGAAACGGCCGACGTGTTGAAAGAAAGAAAGAAGTTTAAATTATTGGGATGCCCTAAACCATGACTGATCATCTCTAGTTATATTTTATTAACCTGAGAAATGGCATAAAACTTGATGATTAATGAACAGAGGATGAGTTGCTTTAGTTGCAGGAATGAATAGTGTTTACTTTGGATTCTGGTTTTAAATAGGAATTTGCTAAATTTTGTGTAAAACTGGACAAATTACCAACTTCTATGCACTTTATAGTGGTTCTGATAGTTGAATGGGTGCTTTCTTATGCACACTCAATAGAACAGAAGGCATACTAACAAAATAGCTAAGAATTCGGTCAAATAGACCAATAGAAATGACTTAAAATAGGACTCAAAGTGGGCAAATTTGTCAATGCATAAACTGTGCCCAGACCACTAACTTTGAGCCTGCATATTTCAGTATGTTTTCCATCAAATTTTTGGTGTCATTATCTTCAGAAAAAGATTCTCTAACATTTCAGAAGAAATTTTTTTTAATCCCAATACTGTCAGCACTTTTAATCCTTTCACTGTCTCGTACATAGGTCTACGACACTGATGCCAGTGGCGCTCACATAGATTTGTTTTAAATATAGCTCCCTCAAATATGCCGTGAGTGGTAAATTTTGGCCTAGACAAGAAAGAATGGATCTGTGCAATGAGTGTGCACAGTATTAAAAGAATCCTACCCTCACACAGTGTATGATGGGAAATGCAAACCACTGACTGTGTGGCTTAAAATAATAAAACTAAGGTGTTTCTTAGGGTGGTTTTTATGGTTTTATTTGTTTCTTGGTATCACTTGATAAGAGTGAAAGACATCCCTATATAGTGTATTTATCCTTGCAGTGTTCCTGATGCTTTGTATCAACTCTTTAGCAACTCGCCCTTATGCTTGCCCCAGGTGTAGGTTAGCCTAAGCAACATGTCCTAATCTTTTCCAATCCTTTTTATTTATAAGGATGAATTTACAGACTAAGAGTTATCCTACCAGCTCATTTCAAAACTTAGCCCCATTTAAGATATACTACTCCCCCCTCAAATAAAACCCACTACGATCAGCTAACAACCAGGTACAGTGGTACCCCGACTTACGGTCCCCAAACACACCCTTTTATGTAAGTTGATTTTTTTAAATGCTTTTGTAAGTGTAATTTTGGGGGTCTAAAAGGACTAGTCTATTTTACATCATTTCTTATGGAGATAAATTCGTTTGGTAATGGCACTTGAACAGCATTCTGGAATGAAAAAATATCGTAAGTCGGGGTACCACTGTACCTAGTAAGTGCTAGGTAAACAAGGGCAACAGGTGTAAAGAAACCTGTCCATCACCACCTGACCAAGGATTGAACCTGGGTTTCTTCAGATGTGTGCCAAAGATGTGATCTGTGAGTTGCAAGCCATCTACCTCAAGCAACAGCAAATGCACTTTACTGATGAATACTTGAAAGCATTTTGGAAAACTAATTTGCCTTTCTTCCTCTATCATTTTCAGTTTTATGTTTTCAGCCTCGGCCTTTTGAGAAAATTGGTAATCAAACATTTTGGTTTCTGAGTGGCAAAAATGTTTTTGACAGGCAATTATATTGATGGAGAGAGACTATTAAAAAAAGAAAGTGAAAATGCAGAGATAAAGAAAATGTCTGCATGGAATTATGTAATAATAAGTGGGGTACCATAAACATTAGTGCTTGTCCCAATAACATTTATAATAGTAGTATATGGAGACAAGTGTGGTGTTGTGTGAGCAAGAGTAACTTTTTTGAAGGGATCCAGGGAAACCAGTTAACTGGACTTGAGTCCTGAAGGTAGGAAGGGCAGTGCCTGCACTCTGAAGGAGGGGTGGAGATGTTGCAGTTGGAGGGGTAATCCATTTGCAACATCAGCACACTTCTGGAAAGATGGAGGTTGAGTGAACAGTGGTGAATACATTTTCTCTTTTGGGTCATCCTGCCTTGGCAGGAGATGGTCATAGTTAAAAATAATAATAAATGACTTTACAGAGGTAATAAACAACACTAAATATGTTTGATGAAAAACATTATTAATCCCTACAAGATAAATTGACAAAATGGAGTGATAAGTGGATGATAAAATTTAATATGATGCAATAAAAATAAAAGGAAGTGATAATAAGCCACATGGAGAATACCATATGATTAAAATATTGTCAGAAAGGAATACAGAGACCTCAGAGTGAAAAAAAAAAAATGAAACCAAGAAAAACAATCAGCTACAGTGGCAAACTTTACAATAAACCTGATATGTGGAAAGGGAAATTCTGAAAAAGTTGATCATAATGCAACTTATGCTAAAATTGGAATATACAGTGGAGATGTGTGTTTGCACTTCAAAAAACATGAGAATAGTACTCAAGACAAATGGTATCTCATTTGTCCCGGTTTTACCAGGATAGTCCCAGTTTTTTTTTTTTTTTTTTTTTAGAGCTCTGTTCTGGTGTTCCACCAAATTTAGTATGAAGAATTTTGTTATCCAAGTGATCTCACTGTTGTAATCGCAAATTATTCTGCTTATTTTTATAGAGCGATGGGCCTCCCAACTAAATTTTATGAAGTGTCCCAGTTTTTTTTGTTTTAAAAAATGGGATTCCTAGATACAACCATTGAAAATTTAAAATCAAACACACACGTGAGCTTCATATGTAACTAATTCCAACTCTTCACACATGAAATGGCTTATACCAAAAAATGCAAGGAAAAAGAGGTATAAGAGGGATGGGAAAGAAAAATAAAAAAATAAAAAGGAGGGGGGAAATGTTAGCAAAGAAGGGAGGAGGGGGAAGAAAAGGGAAGAGAGAAGAAAATCAAGGGGGGAAGAAAGGCAAGGAGGGAAAAAAGAAAGGCAAGGAGGAAAGAGGGGGAGGGAAAGGAGTAAGAAGGAAAGGGACATGAAGGAAGAGACGGATAGAGGGGAAGACGGTAGGGAGAGAGAGAGGGAGGAAATGGGTAGGAGGAAACTGGATGGAGTAGAAAGGAATGAGAAAGGTAGAGAGAGGGAGGGAGGAAACAGGGAGAAGGAACAAAGAGAGAACACTGACATGTATATAATTCTTGCCAAAATCTCAGCATAATAAGTCAAAACAGAAATAAGGCAAATTTATAAACTACAGTATAAGAGAAAGGAAAATTTGCACTACAAAAATCAAATGGACAATATTTCATCTTGGCATTTTGAAAATTTTAATAAGTACAGTATAAGACATGAAAATACTACACCAAATATATAATGCTATTTTTGTTTCCTCGAAATTTATTACAAAACATATACATTATCAGGCAAATTATGGAAAGCAAAGCATAGAATAATAAACATGCAAAAGCTGGAAAAAATGTTAAGAAAATGGCAAAAGCAACAGCACCCCAAAAAATGCATTACCAATTATATACATACAATGGACCCCCGCCTAACGAGCACCCCGGAAATCATACAATTATGCAAGTATAATATTGTAAGTGCTTGTGGAAGTGTATTTTTGGGGTCTGAAATAGACTAACCTACGTGACATTATTTCTTAAGGAAGTAAATTCGTTCGGTAATGGCATTTGAGCAGGCTTCTGGAATGAATTTTGCTCGTTAGGTGGGGGTCCACTGTATATGGTTGACCATCTGATAACATGGTAGTTATGTTCCTGAAAACAACATATAATAAAAAATGAGTAAACCAAACTGAAGAAAATATGGGGAAAATTGGGTTACATTCATTCCACCCCCAAAAAGCCAACTAAATTTTTTATAGGTCTCAAAATTCTAAAAGATGATGATAATGTAATTGTATGTAGATTGTGGTAATTATATTTAACAAAATACTTGTAGCTTCAAATATTACATAAATATTAATTTTTACCTTAAATTTTGGTTCTGGTGCATGTTGATGATTTTGATAGAAGTGGAGAGGGATGGTGTGGCCCTACTGGGCTGAGGTGGAAGGTTGGGGATCACTAGCTGAGGTGGAAGGTAAGGGATCATTAGCTGAGGTGGAAGGTAGGGGATCGTTAGCTGAGGTGGAAGGTAGGGGATCGTTAGCTGAGGTGGAAGGTAGGGGATCGTTAGCTGAGGTGGAAGGTAGGGGATTATTAGCCGAGGTGGAAGGTAGGGGATTATTAGCAGAGGTGGAAGGTAGGGGATTATTAGACGAGGTGGAAGGTAGGGGATTATTAGCTAAGGTGGAAGGTAGGGGATTATTAGCTGAGGTGGAAGGTAGGAGATTATTAGCTGAGGTGGAAGGTAGGGGATCGTTAGCTGAGGTGGAAGGTAGGGGATTGTTAGCTGAGGTGGAAGGTAGGGGATTGTTAGCCGAGGTGGAAGGTAGGGGATCGTTAGCTAAGGTGGAAGGTAGGGGATCGTTAGCTAAGGTGGAAGGTAGGGGAGTGTTAGCTGAGGTGGAAAGTAGGGGAGTGTTAGCTGAGGTGGAAGGTTGCGGATTGTTAGCCGAGGTGGATGGTAGGGGTTCTGGTACTGAAGTCAATGGTTGTACTGGAGTGTGCATAACTGTAATGAATATCTGTTCTATTTTACCATGTAGTACATTATACAGTTGACGGTAAGGTATCAGCTGCTCTAGACACCGTTTCAGAGCACTGCTTCTAGATTTGTCAGGGTCCTCTTCAGTGAAAAAGTCTAACTTTAAGTCAGTTAGTCAACCAAGTCAGTCTGACAGTCAGTCAAACAAGTCTGACAGTCAGTCAAACAAGTCTGACAGTCAGTCAAACAAGTCTGACAGTCAGTCAAACAAGTCTGACAGTCAGTCAAACAAGTCTGACAGTCAGTCAAACAAGTCTGACAGTCAGTCAAACAAGTCTGACAGTCAGTCAAACAAGTCTGACAGTCAGTCAAACAAGTCTGACAGTCAGTCAAACAAGTCTGACAGTCAGTCAAACAAGTCTGACAGTCAGTCAAACAAGTCTGACAGTCAGTCAAACAAGTCTGACAGTCAGTCAAACAAGTCTAACAGTCAGTCAAACAAGTCTGACAGTCAAACAAGTCAGTTATTCATCACACAAACTCATATTTACCTCGTTCTTTATGCATCAGCGATTTTGTCCACTATGAGCCCTATTTTCGGGCAATTCCACTCAACCAAACTCATAGCTATTACACCTCACTAACTCATAGCTATTACACTAGAACTGCTATTGTTCTATCAAATGAGTACAAGAAACTGCCCATTTACCAATTTCAACTACCCAATAAAGTGATCAGAAATTGGTAATTTGACCTATTTCATACACAATTCAAGGAAGACCAATTTCAAAAAAGGGTCCAGAATTAACAATGCAAACATTCCTAGCACTAAAATGCATTTTCTCTGTTCATTAGTCACGTCTCCAGGCCCCTCTTATATTACACTTGCTTTCCATTTTGAGTTTTTATTCACACAAAAAATAGATTTACTGTTATGCAGACTATTGCAGTATTGTACAAATGGTATAAATAATATCAGCACATTTGTGAAAGCATATTAGACCCATCAGTTGATGTGTATTGGACGTGTGACGTGATTTGTTTACTCTTGAACATCGGCAAAAATCGAACATTTCCGCTACTTTGAGCTCAATTTCATCTCTAGTTCTACAATATGGCTTTCATTCTATCAAATGAGACTTAAGAAAATGAGAATACAACCATAAATACCATAAGAAAATACACCGCAAAGTCGCTGTTTTAAACGAAAAACATGGTCAGAGTTTTTTCTCATTATGCACTGCATGTTGCAGTGCAAGCAAGATTGGAAGCCGCTAGAATTTTGGCGTACTATTACGGGACTGACACTGACTTGCAAGCCGTAATATTACGGGACCGACAGTGAAAGGGTTAAGGCCACAGGCTATCTCTTGTCTAATATATCTATTTTTTCGTTAACTCTAAGACTTGGATGCTTATACCTTTTCTTGCAATTTTCAGCTACACTTGTATGTATGCCTACTGGGTGCCATGATTGCTTGGCAGATACAAGATATGGCAATTAAAAGATCAAAACACAATTCACAAACACAGCTAACGCCTAAGACAGAATGGAACTGAACACATACAGTGAACCCACGAGTTTCAGCTACCCCGAGTATCGGCCGACTCGTGTTTCGGTTGCTTTTTTCGGCCCAATTTTAGCCCATCAGCCGTTTCCCTGAGTTTCGGCCCATGTACCAGACCTGTCCGCCTGCCTGCGCTTGCGCATCTCCCTGTGCAGGCGTCATGAGCCAGTCTAGCTTTGTTTATCCTTGAATGAACATTACCCTGTGCACTCATCCAAACATTTCACAATAAATTCATTGTGTTTAGTACTTGTTTATTGATTGTGACTGTGAAATAAGCCACCATGGGCCCAAAGAAACTTCATAGTGGCAGCCCTTTGGTAAAGAAAGTGACAAACACGATAGAATTGAAGAAAGAAATTGTAGCAAAGTACCAAAGTGGAGGAAGAGAGAGGGGAGAATGTGCCTTCTTCAGTGATTCTATGATATATACGATACTAAAGCAGCATGAGTCGATAAAGGCTATAGTACCAGCCAGCGATAAAGTGTAGCATTAACAGTGTAGCAAGTAAGTTAAGCGATTAAGAGATAGAAAAATGACACGAAACTTAACTCCATTGTTGTTTGAGGTAGTATATAGGGGCACTGAGACCGCCGCCGCCCTCTGCCACCATCTCTTCCAAGGCAAGTGTAAATATTTCTTATTTATAAAGTGTAAATATTTCTTATTTATGAATTATTTACACTGTTTCAGTGTGAATACTGGTGGTGGCTTCTGCTGCAGCCCACCACCATCACTATATGTACGGCTTATGGTCAGTGGCCCTTATAAACCCAACAATAATAACATTACAGCCAGTCCTCTCATACATAATGACATTATTCATTCTAGGGTATATACCATGTTTCTATGTTATTAATATTGTTTATGTCATATTAGATGAATTGTGATAGATAAATAAGCCGTAGAGTTTATATTAGTTTCATATTGAAGGACTATCTTGTCCTGCTTCCAAATAAACTCTCCTGTCTCTCATACGCCAACAAGACTCTTCAATAAAGGTAAAACTGATTCAAATGTTCATTTATCCATTAAAATTAGTGCTTTATATTTATTTCTCACTGTTTTCTGTATGTAAAACTACAGTATTTATTCTTTAAAAAATGATTTTTTTGTGAATATTTTTGGGTGAAACGGATTAATTGTATTTACATTATTTCTTATGGGAATTATTAGTTCGACTTTCAGCCAGTTCAAGTTGAGGCCTAGCTCCTAGAACGGATTACGGCCGAAACTTGGGGGTCCACTGTATTCACAAAGGCTGGGATGGGGGGTGGCAGGGGTTGGCATTAGGTCTCACCCCGCTGACAACGATCTGACCCACAACAAGGTGGCAGCTTGTGCCAGGGAAATTTTTTCCAAAGAAGTGTTGTATAAAATTGTGCCACAATTTTTCAATACTGCAATAACCAAAATGTGACAAATAAATCTGTGTAATATAATGGTCTACTGTACTCTAAGGCTTCTTTCCTTAAGATAAAATTAAGTGGTGCACCTTTCTTGGTTTTTTTTGCTCAATCCACTCACTCAACTTTTCCATTTTATTTAGCTGTTCTCACCTATCTGTCATTTCAGAAGGTCACAACCAAAGCTACTCATTGCACAAGCTCGTATCTTTGCCTCATTTTTAACTGTGTGAAATGATACCTTGTCCAGCCCATAGGCTCGTGCCATCTCCATCACATGTGTGCCACTCTTAACCCTTTCACTGTCCAGACCACATATATTAACCCTTTTAGGGTCGGTGCCGTACTTGTACGGCTTGAGAGCCATGGTCGGTGCCGTACTTATATGCGTAAATTCTAGCGCCTTCAAATCGAGCGGGAGAAAGCTGGTAGGCCTACATGCGAGAGAATGGGTCTGCGTGGTCAGTGTGCGCAGTAGGAAAAATCAGGGCACCCGCACTGCATTGTGGGAACACCATTTCAGTATGCCTTGTTTACCATGCCTCGCGATAAGAAACTCCTCACTCCTCGGTGAATTGGGACTTTTATTCCCAAGTGACAGTTGAAACACAGATGGAAGTGTCAGTGAAGATGAATTACAGGGTTTTAAGGAGTTTGTGACCGAAAGTAATGACCATAATACTGGTAATAATGCTGAAAACCCAGACGACCCTCAACCTTCCACCTCTGGTGCTGGGCCGTCTTGTTCACGTCCAGTTCTACCAGAACGAAAGAGGAAACTCGTATTTTCCCGTGTCCAGGACTCAGATGTGAGCAGTGGTGATGATAGTGACAGTGAATGTGATCTCCAAGCTCTTGAAAACAGTTCCAGTAGCGAGTGTGAAGTGGAATATTCACCAGTGAAGCGTCAGTATGTACGACGCTACTTGCATTCTGGTAGTGTGCTATATGCTATTCCAAGGGGAAGGAGTACATCCCGTGGCCCTACAACAGGAACGGATAGTGAAAATGAAGATGTATTGCCGGGAGCAATGGGCTAGTAACCCCTTCTGTACACATTTACTAAAAAAGAGAAGAAAAACTTTATAAAACTAGGATGTTTGAATGTGCGTGGATGTAGTGCGGATGATAAGAAAGAGATGATTGCTGATGTTATGAATGAAAAGAAGTTGGATGTCCTGGCCCTAAGCTAAACAAAGTTGAAGGGGGTAGGCGAGTTTCAGTGGGGAGAAATAAATGGGAATAAGTCAGGAGTATCTGAGAGAGTTAGAGCTAAGGAAGGGGTAGCAATAATGTTGAAGGATCAGTTATGGAAGGAGAAGAGGGAATATAAATGTGTAAATTCAAGGATTATGTGGATTAAAATAAGGGTCGGATGCGAAAAGTGGGTCATAATAAGCGTGTATGCACCTGGAGAAGAGAGGAGTGGAGAGGAGAGAGAGAGATTTTGGGAGATGTTAAGCGAATGTATAGGAACTTTTGAACCAAGTGAGAGTAATTGTGGTAGGGGACCTAAATGCTAAAGTAGGAGAAACATGTAGAGAGGGTGTGGTAGGTAAGTTTGGGGTGCCAGGTGTAAATGAAAATGGGAGCCCTTTGATTGAACTTTGTATAGAAAGGGGTTTAGCTATAGGTAATACATATTTTAAGAAAAAGAGGATAAATAAGTATACAAGATATGATGTAGGGCGTAATGACAGTAGTTTGTTGGACTACGTATTGGTAGATAAAAGACTGTTGAGTAGACTTCAGGATGTACATGTTTATAGAGGGGCCACAGATATATCAGATCACTTTTTAGTTATAGCTACAGTGGGAGTAAAAGGTAGATGGGATACAAGAAAAATAGAAGCAGTAAGTAAGAGAGAGGTGAAGGTTTATAAACTAAAAGAGGAGGCAGTTAGGGTAAGATATAAACAACTATTGGAGGATAGATGGGCTAGTGAGAATGTAGGCAATGGGGTCGAAGATGTATGGGGTAGATTTAAAAATATAGTGTTAGTGTGTTCAGCAGAAGTTTGTGGTTACAGGAAAGTGGGTGCCGGAGGGAAGAAGAGCGATTGGTGGAATGATGATGTAAAGAGAGTAGTAAGGGAGAAAAAGTTAACATATGAGAGGTTTTTACAAAGTAGAAGTGATGCAAGGAGGGAAGAGTATATGGAGAGAAAAAGAGAGGTTAAGAAAGTGGTGAAGAAATGTAAAAAGAGAGCAAATGAGAGAGTGGGTGAGATGTTATCAACAAATTTTGTTGAAAATAAGAAAAAGTTTTGGAGTGAGATTAATAAGTTAAGGAAGCCTAGGGAACAAATGGATTTGACAGTTAAAAATAGGAGAGGAGAGTTATTAAATGGAGAGTTAGAGGTATTGGGAAGATGGAGGGAATATTTTGAGTTGTTAAATGTTGATGAAGACAGGGAAGCTGTGATTTTGTGTATAGGGCAAGGAGGAATAACATCTTGTAGGAGTGTGGAAGAGCCAGTTGTGAGTGTGGGGGAAGTTCGTGAGGCAGTGGGTAGAATGAAAGGGGGTAAGGCAGCTGGGATTGATGGGATAAAGATAGAAATGTTAAAAGCAGGTGGGGATATAGTTTTGGAGTGGTTGGTGCTATTATTTAATAAATGTATGGAAGAGGGTAAGGTACCTAGGGATTGGCAGAGAGCATGTATTGTTCCTTTGTATAAAGGCAAAGGGGACAAAGGAGAGAGCAAAAATTATAGGGGAATAAGTCTGTTAAGTGTACCTGGTAAAGTGTATGGTAGAGTTATTATTGAAAGAATAAAGAGTAAGACAGAGAGCAGGATAGCAGATGAACAAGGGGGCTTTAGGAAAGGTAGGGGGTGTGTAGACCAAGTGTTTACAGTGAAACATATAGGTGAACAGTATTTGGATAAGGGTAAAGAGGTTTTTGTGGCATTTATGGATTTGGAAAAGGCATATGATAGGGTGGATAGGGGGGCAATGTGGCAGATGTTGCAGGTGTATGGAATAGGAGGTAGGTTACTGAAAGCAGTGAGAGTTTTTATGAGGATAGTGAGGCTCAGGTTAGAGTGTGTGGGAGGGAGGGGAACTATTTCCCAGTAAAAGTGGGCCTTAGACAAGGATGTCACCGTGTCACCGTGGTTGTTCAATATATTTATAGATGGGGTTGTAAGAGAAGTGAATGCGAGGGTCTTGGCAAGAGGTGTGGGGTTAAAAGATAAATAATCAAATACAAAGTGGGAGTTGTCACAGTTGCTTTTTGCTGATGACACTGTGCTTTTTGGGAGATTCTGAAGAGAAGTTGCAGAGGTTGGCGGATGAATTTGGTAGGGTGTGCAAAAGAAGAAAATTGAAAGTGAATATAGGAACGAGTAAGGTGATGAGGATAACAAAAAGATTAGGTGACAAAAGACTGGATATCAGATTGGAGGGAGAGAGTATGGAGGTGGTGAATGTATTTAGATATTTGGGAGTGGACATGTCAGCAGATGGGTCTGTGAAGGATGAGGTGAATCATAGAATTGATGAGGGGAAAAGGGTGAGTGGAGCACTTCGGAGTCTGTGGAGACAAAGAACTTTGTCCATGGAAGTAAAGAGAATGTATGAGAGTATAGTTATACCAACACTCTTATATGGGTGTGAAGCATGGGTGATCAATGTTGCAATGAGGAGAAAACTGGAGGCAGTAGAGATGCCATGTCCGAGGTCAATGTGTGGTGTGAATATAATGCAGAGAATTCGGAGTTTGGAAACTAGGAGGTGGTGCGGGATTACTAAAACTATTATCCAGAGAGCTGAGGAGGGGTTGTTGAGGTGGTTCGGACATGTAGAGTGAATGGAACGAGACAGAATGACTTCGAGTGTATAAATCTGTAGTGGAGGGAAGGCGAGGTAGGGGTCGGCCTAGGAAAGGTTGGAGGGAAGGGGTAAAGGAGGTTTTGTGTGCGAGGGGCTTGGACTTCCAGCAAGCATGTGTGAGCATATTTGATAGGAGTGAATGGAGACAAATGGTTTTTAATACTTGACGTGCTGTTGGAGTGTGAGCAAAGTAACATTTATGAAGGGATTCAGGGAAACCGGCAGGCTGGACTTGAGTCCTAGAGATGGGAAGTACAGTGTCTGCACTCTGAAGGAGGGATGTTAATGTTGCAGTTTTATAACTGTAGTGTAAAGCACCCCGCTGGCAAGACAGTGATGGAGTGAATGATGATGAAAGTTTTTCTTTTTCGGGCCACCCTGCCTTGGTGGGAATCGGCTGATGTGTTAATAATAAAAAAAAAAGTATCGTAACAATGGGGATGAAAAATGTGCATGCATCATCAGATGGTAGTGGTGCAATGCGCCATGAGGCACCAACAGCGGCCCATGCTGGTACCCACACTGCTGACTCAGCTGAGCTACAACAAAGGCCACCCTCACCCACCACACAAACCTCCACAACCACAACCTCCACCCGTCAATATCCAGTACCGACCAGCAGAACTCATCTGGGATTGGCAGCAAGGTGCCAATTTTGTTCCCAATCCCCATCACTGATGAAAGTTAAAGTGGAATATGGCCATCTTGTACACTTGGGAACAATGCCACAGAACTGGAATGTTGCTACTAACGTATGCTACACTTCTCAGACAAAACCAGGCTTGACAGAAAAGACAGGTTATATAAGATTAGGAATGTGTATGTATCTGAAACAGAAATTCAATATGTATTTTTATCCCTTCAAAAAGCCTGTTATTGATGAGTGATTCTGTTCAAAGGTAGACTGCCATTCAAGCAGTATATACCAAGCAAGAGGAAACGCTTTGGTATAAAGTTGTTTGTACTTTGTGATTGCTACAGTGGTCTTGTATTGGATATTATTGTGTACACTGGAAGTACATAATACATTGCAAGATACCAGGAAGTTATTGGGTATCTCTGGTGATGTGGTTAGAACAATGATGGAACCATATCTTGGTAAGGGGCATACATTATATACTGATAACTGGTACACAAGCCCCTTACTCAGTGATTTTTTGTGAGTGAACATGACAGATGTGTTCGGTACAGTGTGTGCAAATCGTCAGCCTATGCCTAAGTTCGACGCAGGCACTCGTAGAGGTGAGGTGCAGGCGTTTGCTGCCATGACATCATGGCATTTCAGTGGCATGACAAACGAGATGTCACACTGTTGACATCAGTTCACCGAAACGAAATGACAGACTGGCAGGCAGAATAGAGACCAATGAACCCATTCTAAAACCTGCAGCTGTGATGGACTACACCCTGAATATGCGCTCAGTGGACAAATGTGACATGCAAATTGGGTTTGCTGATTGTGTTCGCAAGAGTTATAAGTGGTACATAAAACTCTTCTTCCATCTTCTGGACATTTCCATGCTCAATGCTTATAATATGTATAAGATGAGGACCAGAAACAAACCACCATATGGCAAATTTTATCTGTCATCAGACAAATAATATTCAAGTACAGTGGACCCTCGGTTAACGAATACCCCGGAAATCGTGCAATTATGTAAGTATAATTTTGTAAGTTCTTGTGGAAGTGTATTTTTGGGGGTCTGAAATAGACTAACCTACGTGAAATTTTTCCTTAAGGGAGTAAATTCGTTCGGTAATGGCACTTGAGCAGACTTCAGGAGTGAAGTTTTTACGAAACTCGGGGGTCCACTGTACCAAGTAACAACACCTACAATAGAAAACTGCTCTCAAAATTATCAACAACTACCCTCTTGTCTGAGGCCTGGTGATCACTACCTAATACAACTGTCTCCTACTACGAAGAAAAATGCTCAGAAGAGGTGTTTTGTCTGTGCACATACAAAAAAATGCCCACAAAAATGCAAAGACACTAGTTTTATGTGTGAGGAGTAAAACACCACTGTGCATGACACAATGTTTCAAAGATTTCCACAAGCTGCAGCACTTCTAGGAACAAGTCCAGTGACTATATGTGTAAATATATAATAGAAAAATAGTAATAAACAACATTTTTTATTGTTGGTTTGTGTAAACATGTTTTGTAAACAATATAATGACAACAATGTTTGTGCGGTTATTGTGTAGCATACGAGTGAATATATAAAATGTGTGTTATATTGGTCTCATAAACCATAAAAGTTACTTGAAAAAACAAAATGTTAGAAAATAAAAGAAAAAAGTAGAAAAAAAAAAAAACAATTATGGTGTGACCGGCAGTCAGCGATGTTGCCATAAGAGGTTCACTTTTTCAACTTCACACCTCCATATCTCGATTAGTATTGACCATAAAAAAAAAAATTTTTGGCCTATAACACTCGCAAAAACATTCTCTATCATTTCATAAAGCTTTTTTTTTAAATATTTTTCGACCCTGAGAACAAGTTTACGATTGCTAAGTGAAGAGAGGCTGTATTTCAGTAATATGTCTTTCATTCAATCAAATTATACCAAGAAACAGCTAATAAATCCATAAAAACCATCCTAGAAAACAACTCAGTTGCTATTTTAAACCAAACACATGGTTAGAATTTCGCTTTTCCCATCATGCACCGTAGTGGGCAGGATATTTTTTATACTGTGCACACTCACAGCTTATCTGAGTGAGCTGAGATCATGATGTAGAACTATGTAAGGGAACCTGGCCTCAGTGACAGTTCTGTGTGATGGCCACTGAAAGGGTTAAAAGATATATTCAAAAGCACTTTGCTTATTATTTAGCGGTCTAACCAGATAGTACTAGTGAGTGCGGCTTTGTCTATTGAGTGGTTTAAGTATTTTATTCCCTCAGTCAAAATGTATCTAGCTATAAAGAACCTTCCATTCAAGATTCTCTTATCTCTTGATAGTTCTCACAGTAATCCTCAACTCTTGCAAGATGTGGGTTCAAATGTAAAGGTAGCATTTTTATCACCAAATACAGTGGACCCTCGGTTTTCGTTGAAAATTCTTTCCAGAATGCTGTTCGAGTGCCATTACCGAACGAATTTGTTCCCATAAGGACAAAAGTAAATTTGATTAGTCGTTTCAGACCCCCAAAAATACACTTACAATAGCACTTACAAAAATAAACTTGCATAATTGTTCGAGTTTGGAGGTGAACGAAAAGCGAGGGTCCACTGTACAACATCTCTAATAGAACCACTGAATTATGGCATTTAATTGCCACTACACACACAGGGTGGTGCAGAAACTTCTCAAAGCTATGTATGACAACTCAATCACTGTAGTGTTAGAATTCTGGCATATGTTAAATTACACTGAAAAGACAATAATTAACCCTTTGACTGTCGCAACCCCAAATCCTGAGGTGTCTTCTGTTGTCGCAAAATATTCGAAAAAAAAAAAATTCTTATCAAAATGTTAAGATTATTTTTCTGATTGTTTAAATCCCCCCCAAAAAAATTTGCGATCAGTACTTAGAGAGATATAGAGGCATAAAGTTGGCAAAAAATGAGCCACATATGGCAACAGCGGCGAATGGCTCACCCGGTAAACTTTGGTTTACTTCCTTTCGTAGGTTTCTTGTTTTTTTCACTATTTTATTCTTTTACGTAACTTATGTGGCTTGAGACCAAAGTAAGGTGCAATGTATATACAGTGGTACTCGAGTTACGATATTTTTCGTTCGAGAATGCTGTTCAAGTGCCATTACCAAACGAATTTATCCCCATAAGGAATAATGTAAATAGACTAGTCCTTTTACACCCCCAAAAATATACTTACAAAAGGATTTAAAAAAATAAACTTACATAAAAGGGCGATTTTGGGGACCATCGTAACTCGAGGTACCACTGTATATACACTCGTATGCAACACAATAATTGCACAAACATTAGTATCATTATATTGTTTACAAAACTTGTTTACACCAACCAACAATAAAAAATTTTTTTATTACTATTGTGCTATAATATATACAGTGGACCCCCACCTAACGAGCACCCCAGAAATCGTACAATTATGTAAGTATAATATTGTAAGTGCTAGTGAAGTGTATTTTTGGGGGTCTGAATAGACTAACCTACGTGACATTATTTCTTAAGGAAGTAAATTCGTTTGGTAATGGCACTTGAGCAGGCTTCTGAATGAATTTGCTCGTTAGGCGGGGGTCCACTGTATACACATATATAATAACTGGACACTTTCCCTCAACTGATATTAGCACTTCAAAGCTCCAAGCTGTGTGTGTGTGTGTGTGTGTGTGTGTGTGTACATCTAAATTTGCGGAGTCAGGGTAAGGCAGCTGTCAAAATGACATATTATACCATTACTCACCACCCTCACTGCCTGTCAACACAAATGGGGTAGTATGTCTTCCCCCACAACCTTCTTCCTTCCTTTCTTAATTCTTTCCTTCCTTTCCTCCTTCCTTACTTCTTCTTTCTTTCCTTTCCTCCTTCCTTACTTCTTCTTCTTTTCCTTCCTTTCCTCCTTCCTTACTTCTTCTTCTTCTTTCCTTCCTTTCCTCCTTCCTTACTACTTCTTCTTTCCTTCCTTTCTTCCTTACTTCTTCTTCTTTCCTTCCTTTCCTCCTTCCTTACTTCTTCTTCTTTCCTTCCTTTCCTCCTTCCTTACTTCTTCTTCTTCTTTCCTTCCTTTCCTCCTTCCTTACTTCTTCTTCATTCCTTCCTTCCTCTCATCTCTTCTTTCTTTCCTCTCATCTCTTCCTTCCTTCCTCTCATCTCTTCTTTCCTTCCTTCCTCTCATCTCTTCTTTCCTTCCTTCCTCTCATCTCTTCTTTCCTTCCTTCCTCTCATCTCTTCTTCCTTCCTTCCTCTCATCTCTTCTTCCTTCCTTCCTCTCATCTCTTTTTTCCCTTTTCCTTCCTTCCT
>WNWK01010618.1:0-30317 GCA_009830355.1 Cherax destructor | reverse complement strand
CCCTCTTGTCTGAGGCCTGGTGATCACTACCTAATACAACTGTCTCCTACTACGAAGAAAAATGCTCAGAAGAGGTGTTTTGTCTGTGCACATACAAAAAAATGCCCACAAAATGCAAAGACACTAGTTTTATGTGTGAGGAGTAAAACACCACTGTGCATGACACAATGTTTCAAAGATTTCCACAAGCTGCAGCACTTCTAGGAACAAGTCCAGTGACTATATGTGTAAATATATAATAGAAAATATAATAAACAACATTTTTTATTGTTGGTTTGTGTAAACATGTTTTGTAAACAATATAATGACAACAATGTTTGTGCGGTTATTGTGTAGCATACGAGTGAATATATAAAATGTGTGTTATATTGGTCTCATAAACCATAAAAGTTACTTGAAAAAACAAAATGTTAGAAAATAAAGAAAAAGTAAAAAAAAACTTATGGTGTGACCGCAGTCAGCGATGTTGCCATAAGAGGTTCACTTTTTCAACTTCACACCTCCATATCTCGATTAGTATTGACCATAAAAAAAAATTTTTGGCCTATAACATCTGCAAAAACATTCTCTATCATTTCATAAAGCTTTTTTAAATATTTTTCGACCCTGAGAACAAGTTTACGATTGCTAAGTGAAAGAGGCTGTATTTCAGTAATATGTCTTTCATTCAATCAAATTATACCAAGAAACAGCTAATAAATCCATAAAAACCATCCTAGAAAACAACTCAGTTGCTATTTTAAACCAAACACATGGTTAGAATTTCGTTTTCCCATCATGCACCGTAGTGGGCAGGATATTTTTATACTGTGCACACTCAGCTTATCTGAGTGAGCTGAGATCATGATGTAGAACTATGTAAGGGAACCTGGCCTCAGTGACAGTTCTGTGTGATGGCCACTGAAAGGGTTAAAAGATATATTCAAAAGCACTTTGCTTATTATTTAGCGGTCTAACCAGATAGTACTAGTGAGTGCGGCTTTGTCTATTGAGTGGTTTAAGTATTTTATTCCCTCAGTCAAAATGTATCTAGCTATAAAGACCTTCCATTCAAGATTCTCTTATCTCTTGATAGTTCTCACAGTAATCCTCAACTCTTGCAAGATGTGGTTCAAATGTAAAGGTAGCATTTTATCACCAAATACAGTGGACCCTCGGTTTTCGTTGAAAATTCTTTCCAGAATGCTGTTCGAGTGCCATTACCGAACGAATTTGTTCCCTAAGGACAAAAGTAAATTTGATTAGTCGTTTCAGACCCCCAAAAATACACTTACAATAGCATTACAAAAATAAACTTGCATAATTGTTCGAGTTTGGAGGTGAACGAAAAGCGAGGGTCCACTGTACAACATCTCTAATAGAACCACTGAATTATGGCATTTAATTGCCACTACACACACAGGTGGTGCAGAAACTTCTCAAAGCTATGTATGACAACTCAATCACTGTAGTGTTAGAATTCTGGCATATGTTAAATTACACTGAAAAGACAATAATTAACCCTTTGACTGTCGCAACCCCAAATCCTGAGGTGTCTTCTGTTGTCGCAAAATATTCGAAAAAAAAAAAATTCTTATCAAAATGTTAAGATTATTTTTCTGATTGTTTAAATCCCCCCCAAAAAAATTTGCGATCAGTACTTAGAGAGATATAGAGGCATAAAGTTGGCAAAAAATGAGCCACATATGGCAACAGCGGCGAATGGCTCACCCGGTAAACTTTGGTTTACTTCCTTTCGTAGGTTTCTTGTTTTTTTCACTATTTTATTCTTTTACGTAACTTATGTGGCCTGTGAGACCAAAGTAAGGTGCAATGTATATACAGTGGTACCTCGAGTTACGATATTTTTTCGTTCGAGAATGCTGTTCAAGTGCCATTACCAAACGAATTTATCCCCATAAGGAATAATGTAAAATAGACTAGTCCTTTTACACCCCCAAAAATATACTTACAAAAGGATTTAAAAAAAACTTACATAAAAGCGATTTTGGGACCATCGTAACTCGAGGTACCACTGTATATACACTCGTATGCAACACAATAATTGCACAAACATTAGTATCATTATATTGTTTACAAACTTGTTTACACAACCAACAATAAAAATTTTTTATTACTATTGTGCTATAATATATACAGTGGACCCCCACCTAACGAGCACCCCAGAAATCGTACAATTATGTAAGTATAATATTGTAAGTGCTAGTGGAAGTGTATTTTTGGGGGTCTGAAATAGACTAACCTACGTGACATTATTTCTTAAGGAAGTAAATTCGTTTGGTAATGGCACTTGAGCAGGCTTCTGGAATGAATTTTGCTCGTTAGGCGGGGGTCCACTGTATACACATATATAATAACTGGACACTTTCCCTCAACTGATATTAGCACTTCAAAGCTCCAAGCTGTGTGTGTGTGTGTGTGTGTGTACATCTAAATTTGCGGAGTCAGGGTAAGGCAGCTGTCAAAATGACATATTATACCATTACTCACCACCCTCACTGCCTGTCAACACAAATGGGGTAGTATGTCTTCTCCCCCACAACCTTCCTTCCTTCCTTTCTTAATTCTTTCCTTCCTTTCCTCCTTCCTTACTTCTTCTTCTTTCCTTCCTTTCCTCCTTCCTTACTTCTTCTTCTTTCCTTCCTTTCCTCCTTCCTTACTTCTTCTTCTTCTTCTTTCCTTCCTTTCCTCCTTCCCTTCCTTCTTCTTCTTCTTTCCTTCCTTTCCTCCTTCCTTACTTCTTCTTCTTCTTCTTTCCTTCCTTTCCTCCTTCCTTACCTACTTCTTCTTTCCTTCCTTTCTTCCCCTTTCTTCTTCTTCTTTCCTTCCTTTCCTCCTTCCTTCTTCTTCTTCTTTTCCCTTTCCTTCCTCCTCCTTCTTCTTTCTTCTTCTTTCCTTCCTTTTCCCCCTTCCTACTTCTTCTTCTTCCTTCCTTCCTCTCATCTCTTCTTTCTTTCCTTCCTTCCTTCCTTCCTCTCATCTCTTCTTTCCCTTCCTCCCCATCTCTTTTTCTTCCTTCCTCTCATCTCTTCTTTCCTTCCTCTCATCTCTTCTTTTTCCTTCCTCTCATCTCTTCTTTCCTTCCTCTCATCTCTTCTTTCCTTCCTTCCTCTCATTCTTTTTTCCTTCCTTCCTCTCATCTCTTCTTTCCTTCCTTCCTCTCATCTCTTCTTTCCTTCCTTCCTCTCATCTCTTCTTTCCTTCCTTCCTCATCTCTTCTTTCCTTCCTTCCTCTCATCTCTTCTTTCCTTCCCCCTTCCTCTCATCTCTTCTTTCCTTCCTTCCTCTCATCTCTTCTTTCCTTCCTTCCTCTCATCTCTTCTTTTTTCCTTCCTTCCTTCCCATCTCTTCTTTTCCTTCCTTCCTCTCATCTCTTTTTTTCCTTCCCCTTCCTCTCATTCTTCTTTCCTTCCTTTCCCTCATCTCTTCTTTTTCCTTCCTCTCATCTCTTTTTTTTCCTTCCTCTCATCTCTTCTTTTTCCTTCCTCTCATTTTTTTTCCTTCCTTCCTCTCTCTTTCTTTCCTTCCTTCCTCTCTCCCTTTCTTTCCTTCCTTCCTCTCACTCTTTTTCCTTCCTTCCTCTCATCTCTTCTTTTCCCTTCCTTCCTCTATCTTTCTTTCCTTCCTTCCTTTTCTCTTTTTTCCTTCCTTCCTTCCTCTCATCTCTTCTTTTCCTTCCTTCCTTCCCTCATCCTTCTTTCCTTCCTTCCTTCCTCTCATCTCTTCTTTCCTTCCTTCCTTCCTCTCATTTCTTCTTTCTTTCCTTCCTCTCATCTCTTCTTTCTTTCCTTCCTTCCTCTCATCTCTTCTTTCCTTCCTCTCATCTCTTATTTCGTTCCTTCCTTCCTCTCATCTCTTATTTCCTTCCATCCTTCCTCTCATCTCTTCTTTCCTTCCATCCTTTCATCTCTTATTTCGTTCCTTACTTCCTTCCTTTCTTTCTTTCTTTCTTCCTTCCTTCTGGTATCCTGGGCATTGCTTTCGGTCACAAACTCCTCAAAACCATGAAATTGATCTTCAGAGACACTTCCATCTGTGTTAGAGCTATCACTGAGGAAGAGAATCCCAGATGCACCAAGGAGTCAGATAATTCTTACTGCTAGGCATGCTGAACAAGGACTACTGAAATGGCATTTCCACAATGCACCACTGGCTGCCCGATTTTTTTTATACTGCGCACACTGACCACACAGACCCATTCTCTCAGATATGGGCCTACCAGCTTTCTCCTGCTTGATTTGAGGCTGCTAGAATTTATGCGTATTAATACGTCTGAAACATTGGCTCGTAAGACGTATACGTATATATGACCGAAACAGTCAAAGGGTTAAAGTAAAATTTGCATGACATCAAGTGCCCCAGTCAACAGTCCACTGCCAAGTGGATTCTGGACCAGGCAATGATACCTTACTGTCAGCTATATAAAGCATTGTATGGTAAAACAACAGACTTGTGACAGAACACCTGAGGACGTCAGTACGTAACAACTCTGCATCCACCTCAAATACAAACTTTATTTAATTGCAAGTTTACATTGAGATTATGTAATTACAATACGTAATGAGTTGCAGTGCAAAGAGAGCCACTATCATGCCATGGCATTATGGGCAGACTAAATTTAATGGCTTACAGACTACTCAATACTAGAGAAATTGATCATAGTTTAAGTTGTACATCTGTTTTTATTTATAGCAGACAGCAAGTTAACTCAAATTAACAATCTGGGGATTGTTATTTGAAAGTATTTTGCAGGTTGTTTAACATTTAGTAAAGTGCAACGTTTTTTTGCTTCCTTTTCCAAAAAAATTGTTTTTAGCTCGAGAACATACGCCTTATTCAATCAGCTTCTTATGCATGATTCACAGGACTGTTTCCATGATTGGGTACTCTATGTGCATCCTATTGACAGTCATCCTATTGATTGGTCTTCTGCTAAAACTGTCTACCCTACGTCCAACTTTCACAGTCGCCGTCTGGTTGAATCCTCCCTTATACACAACTTTCCCTGTATGAATCTTAGCCCTGGCTTTGTCTAAGTAGATGCTTTCCTCTATCATTACATTGTTAAATGATCCAAACTTCAGAACACCCGTGACTTAACCTGATTCCTTCCCCTTCTATCTCTTTCCCCTTCTCTTTCTCCTTTGTGTTTTCTTTCTTTTCTTTTGCCTTGTATTTGTCCTTTTTATTTTATTTTCATTTTTCCCCCTCTGTGTTGTTGTCCTTACCCTATCCGGGCCGCCAGCTTCATTGCAGTGCTCCTTTCCTAGAATATGACTGACTCCACTACTACTACCTCCATTATTACCCCTCCACCACTTTCTTGTGCCCTTTCCTGTCTGCCTGCATATAAATACCCCTTCTTCCTGTCCTATGTGTTAGTATGACTTTGTAAATGGTCCAAGTCGGACCGAAACGTTGTCGTAAGCTCCTCTCTTTTTTGTATGTGCAGGTTGTGTGTGTATTGTTCCAGTCACAGTATTGTGCCTTTTTTTGTTATCTATGTATGAGTAGGCACAATAATAAGTATGGATGTTCTTTAGACTTTTGAATATTGGTGGAGTATACTGTCTGGAGTGGGAATTTAACATTCTGACTGCAGCCTTTTGCTGGGTTACTAGTGGTCTTAAGTGATTGAATATTGATCCCCATGCACAAATTCCATAGGTGAGATGAGGGTAGATGAGTGAATGATACAGTGCAAGGAGAGCTGATTGTGGAACATAGTACTGTATCTTTGAAAATATGTCTACTGTTTTAGAGACTTTCTTGGAAATTTGTTGTGTGTGTCTGGAATTTGAGGCTACTGTCAAGGAGGATTCCTAGGAATTTTCCCTCTGCGAGTCTTGTGATGGGTGAACCGTTTAGCGTTATGTTAAGTGGAACATTTGTAGCTCTGTTTCCAAACTGAATGAAATAGGTTTTGTCGGTATAGAGAGTAAACTTATTAGTCATCATCCAGGTAGATATTTTCTGCAATTCAGTATTAACAGTGTTGGCCAGTATGACTGGGTTTGGAGGAGAGAAGACGTATGTAGTGTCATCTGCAAATAATATGGGTTTGAGTAGTTGTGACACATTCAGTAGGTCACTGATGTAAATGAGGACGAGGAGTGGGCCAAGGACACTTCCTTGCGGGACACCGACTGTAATTGGTTGTGTGGAAGAGTTAGCTCCATTTGTGTACACATATTGGCTTCTGTTGCTAAGGTATGACTAGGTAGTTGAGGGAGTGCCCTCTTATACCACAGTGTGTTAATTTAATGTGCAGCAAATCATGGTCGACTGTATCAAAAACTAAGTAAATCAATGAAGATTCCCAGCGGGACTTCTTTCTTCTCGAGAGCGGTGTATATTAGTTCTAGCATGTGTATAATAGCATCATTTGTACTTTTATTAGTCCTCAGCCCACAAACCACAGCCATCCACCTCAGCCCACAAACCACAGCCATCCACCTCAGCCCACAAACCACAGCCATCCACCTCAGCCCACAAACCACAGCCATCCACCTCAGCCCACAAACCACAGCCATCCACCTCAGCCCACAAACCACAGCCATCCACCTCAGCCCACAAACCACAGCCATCCACCTCAGCCCACAAACCACAGCCATCACCTCAGCCTACACAGCCATCACCTCAGCCAACCACAGCCATCCACCTCAGCCCACAAACCACAGCCATCCACCTCAGCCCACAAACCACAGCCATCCACCTCAGCCCAAACCAGCCATCCACCTCAGCCACAAACCACAGCCATCCACCTCAGCCCACAAACCACAGCCATCCACCTCAGCCCACAAACCACAGCCATCCACCTCAGCCCACAAACCACAGCCATCCACCTCAGCCCACAAACCACAGCCATCCACCTCAGCCCACAAACCACAGCCATCCACCTCAGCCCACAAACCACAGCCATCCACCTCAGCCCACAAACCACAGCCATCCACCTCAGCCCACAAACCACAGCCATCCACCTCAGCCCACAAACCACAGCCATCCACCTCAGCCCACAAACCACAGCCATCCACCTCAGCCCACAAACAACAGCCATCCACCTCAGCCCACAAACAACAGCCATCCACCTCAGCCCACAAACAACAGCCATCCACCTCAGCCCACAAACAACAGCACTCCACCTCAGCCCACAAACAACAGCAATCCACCTCAGCCCACAAACAACAGCAATCCACCTCAGCCCACAAACAACAGCAATCCACCTCAGCCCACAAACCACAGCCACCCACCTCGACCCACAAACCACAGCCACCCACCTCGACCCACAAACCACAGCCACCCACCTCGACCCACAAACTACAGCCACCACAAACTACAGCCATCCACCTCAGCCCACAAACAACAGCCATCCACCTCAGCCCACAAACCACAGCCATCCACCTCGACCCACAAACTACAGCCATCCACCTCGACCCACAAACCACAGCCATCCACCTCGACCCACAAACTACAGCCATCCACCTCGACCCACAAACCACAGCCATTCACCTCGACCCACAAACCACAGCCACCCACCTCGACCCACAAACCACAGCCACCCACCTCGACCCACAAACCACAGCCACCCACCTCGACCCACAAACTACAGCCACCCACCTCGACCCACAAACTACAGCCACCCACCTCGACCCACAAACTACAGCAACAACACACACACAAAATGTTCCTTAAACTAATTTTCTCTTACAAAAGAATACTCTTTAAATCCCTTTAATGCAGTGTGTATATAGAAAATCTGAGTTATGGAGGTACCATCACCAATTATTATTTCCAGCAAAAAAAAAAAAAAAAAAAAATTATGAGTGTAGTTGGCACTATTTTAAAATTTTGACCAAACTAATATGAGTTCGCCTCCCACATTAAAAAATCAATACTTATAATATAAAATCTTTGAAAATTAATATACATACTGTAATAAATGAACATTTCCAGAACAAAAAATTACACAAAATACATAAAACCAAAAAAAATCAATGCAAGTTAAAAAAAAAAATCCTCTGGCTGCATGCAGCACTTATTGCACTGTTATCATCCATTTAGCATTACTTAATCATCCTCATATCTCCTAGTCTTTTCTATATGTAAATTAATATAATTTATTAACTGTAAAATGGATCCCAGAGCCAAGACATAAGATTGAAGATTAAAATACCATACTTTAAATGCCCTTGGTACAATGGAAGGAAAAGATGTTATGTACATATTAAGCACATAGAATATTACAGAAGATTATAAAAAGATAAAAAATTATTGAAGACTCCTTAACACTATTAATAGAGAACAAAAGGCAACAATTTAAAAAAAAAAAAAAAAAAAAGGAAGCCCCCAAAATTTAATTTTTTTCTTTACAACCAAATAGAATGATAGAATACTGAAATGATATCCTGGAGGAGATGGTACAGGAAGTGCTATAACAGCTGTAAACTAATAAATAATCAATGGTTAATATGAAGCTGTGTGCAATCAACCCCCCAAAAAAATTAAAGCAAATAATGCATTTCTAACAATTATATAAATGGCATTATTATCTTTTATTGAAGTACTGCACGATGTACTATATTATTTTAGATCTTATTTATATTTCATGATTAGATTATAAATGCAAACAAACCTGAATGGGTGCAAAAAAGTGACTGAATGCTCATATCACTGTTTGCCCTCAACTATATAATTAGTACTTTGCACCTAAGTGCAAAGTACTAATTGTGTGTGTTTGCAAGGCAAACACACACACTGTACCAGTCATCATCATTTTGGATAAATAATCTTAGTTAAAAAAAAAAAAATTTGATTTCTTAATATACAAATAAACCTACAACTGCTTCGCATGTGCCACCAAAAGAAATTACCAGGTATTAAAAAAAAATCACATGCACAAGGGCTCCTGTATTAATATTAACATTATGTAGCAGTTACAGAAATAAATCCACTAAAATTATTTATCAGTGAAACAAATACAGTGGAACCTCTGGCCACGACAATAATTCATTCCAAAACTCCGGTTGCGACCCGATTTGGTCGTGACCTGAACCTAATTTCCCCATTGGATTGTATGTAAATACGATTAATATGTTCCAGACCCCTACAAACTGTATGTAAATAGTGTTTTTTTTTAAAGATTCTTAAGCACAAAAATAGTTAATTATACCATAGAATGCACAGTGTAATAGTAAACTAAATGTAAAAACCTTGAATAACACTGAGAAAACCTTGAACAACAGAGAAAACTAACATTGCACGAGTCAGTTCTAAAGCCCTACAAACTGTTCTCTGTAAACAGTTTTTTTTTTTTTTAAGTTTTAAGCAGAGAAAAAATAATCAAAGTTTAAAAAATCCTTAATTATACAAATGCACAGTTTAAGAGAAAAAACCTTAAATAACAGAAAAAACATACTGAGACCGACTACAAGACAAAACAGGAAGTGGGGAAAATTGGCGCGTGCGAAAAAATAACGCGGAATGTGAAAATTGGCAAGGCTGTGTTTGTTCAGCACTCAATTATGTGTGTGTGACCAGATGCAAAAATTTGGTGAATTTTTTGGTTGTGAACCGATTTGTTAGTGTTCAGAAGTGTTCGTGACCAGAGGTTCCACTGTAATACAGTGGACCCCCAAGTAACGAGCACCCCAGAAATCGTACAATTATGTAAGTATAATATTGTAAGTGATTTTGTAAGTGTATTTTTGGGGGTCTGAAATGGACTAACCTACTTGACATTATTTCTTAAGGGAGTAAATTCGTTCGGTAATGGCACTTGAGCAGGCTTCTGGAATAAATTTTGCTCGTTACTCGGGGGTCCACTGTATATGTAAATTCACGGACAATTTTGTGAGATCATATACAGCATTGTAATTTATCCACAACAGTAAACTTGATGGTTCTGCTTAACACCTAAGAACACACAAATACTGTATGTTCCAATACAGTGACACCTGGAAAACAAATATCAGTGGTGCCTATACACTATTTAATCTATACAGTTAGCTCTATTGTTAAGGAGGATATATATATATATATATATATATATATATACACACTGTCAGCTGAATTGATCAAGCCAAATGCAGAAACAAAAAATTTTTTTAGTTTCGTTAGGATTAATGAAAAAAAGAACATAAGCAAAATCAAGAAAATAAATAACCAGTTTGTGATGATAATGGTGCATAAGATATAAATGGCTTGGTGGGAGAGCTACAACACTAACCTTGGGCAACCTCATCTCCACCCAGCATCTCAAAACTCTCCAGGTCAGGGCCACCATTGACGGGGGCACAGCCAAACAAGTCAGCTTCTCCACCAAGGCCTGGAGATGAGACACCACCATGCACTAGACACATCTCCATGCAACCAAAGGGCTCCAATTCAAGCAGGAACCAGGAACAATATATACAAGCCCAAGAATACATTTGCATCTTAAGATAGCCATCAGAAAAAATATAGTAAATAGCAATAGGCTTGTATATATGGCCTCCTATAGAACAAGGTCACAGAAGATGAAATAATATCTAGAAATATAGAATGAGAAGAAAAATTTGCAAAGGAAACATACATAATGGATGGAATAAAGCCACAGGCTCAAAAAATGAAGAAATACACTACATAACATTCAAAATTTTTTCCCCAAGTCCTCCACCTAAATAACACAATAGCATTAATTTTGTAGCAGACACATTCCCATGCAAGACTGTTTATGCCACCATTACACAACACACTGTTACAGTGCAAAGTAATCCAACAAACATAATAGCAGTCACAACAATGATTACTAGAAATTTTTTTGAAATAAAAGTGAATTTCAACTACTCCATGAATTATATTTTAATAGTGAAGCTGTCCACCAAAATTAAAATACATAAAAAAATGTTAAAGTGGTCTATGGAAATGCATCCATTTAGTGTTACAAAAACACTTCCTCTTACTGTGTCACAAATGCCTCATCTTGTTCATAAAAAAATGCATTCTCCTCCCTCATTCTCCCTTCCCTATAATTATTCTTTTTACAGCGTGCCTCCCTCCCTCACTCTTCCTCACCTTCCCCTGCTTAACCATCCTCTCTTTTCTCACACTTTTCCCCTGTGCACACATACACCTACTCACCCACCCACATTTCCCACACTCACCGTTTCCACCACTAAACACTGCCTCACTTCTCCCCCCAGTTTCTCATTCTCCACACTCAACAACATGGCCATCCCATCAAATGGATTATCAGCACAAAACAAAGGATAGAGAAGTCGAAACATATAAAGAAAAACATTCAAAGAAAATTATGGCACAAATCTATATAGATTTCATATGCAAATACTGTATAGTTGGAACAATCTCAAAAAGAAGTGCTCCAAGATATTATAAATAAGGAAAAAATGGCAAGGGATATTTTATGAGGTGGTATTTGAGGGAAAATTACTCAGTGTGAAGAAAGAGTAGGAAAGAGCGAGGTTTGGCATAATTTAAAAATAAAATAAGCCACCAAAATTAATATCCCAGACAAAAATGTCAAAATTTTAGTAGAAGATATCATAATAAAAAATTTATAACAGAACTGCATACAACTCCATTCACTAAAGTGTTGGAAGAGAAAGATTTGATAATATAAAATGATGAATTGTATGTGCTAGAGACTCATAAAAAGGGATCCTGAAAAAGCCAGTCACTGTAAATGGTGATTCTCAACAAATACGTAGAGTGGGCAGCGGGCAGGATAGAACAACAAACAAAGATTAGAAATTCTTGTGTGTAATGACTTTTTATCCATCAGCATATTGAAGAAGCAACACAAGTGAAAGAAGACAACACACAGTCACTATTAATTTCAGTATTTATAGTCAGGAAGGAATTTTCAATATACTACTATTTAAACCCACTTTTCAAGAATAATCATGTTTTACTGGAAATAAAATCAAATTTGATTGTAATTGTTAAAAAAACAAACAATCATTAATGGAGCAATAATAAATGTATAGGAAAAAATGTGAGATTCTGAATAAGAAATTCCAATAGGTTTACAAACTGAGATACTTTCAATGTAGAGGATTTACATGCCAAATAGCCAATGGACTTGGACACTGAAATACCTGAAAAGAAAGAAAAGAAGCTACTGCAGGATGTAGAAAAAAAAAAAAGCAATATGACTAGGCAGGATAGGACAATGGGTATTAGAAAAATGTCCAGAAGAACTAAGCCATCTACTGGGAAAAACGTTTGGGGAATTTCATTAAAATGTAAACTGGAAGACTGGAAAATGGCACACAACCCACTGTGTAAATATTTAACCCACTAACTGTCCAAAGGTTGATCTATGATCTTACTGTTAAAGCTCCAAACGCAGATCGACATTTTATTTTTCCTGCCCTCAAATTTGGCACTAGAGGCCTGATAGACCTAGCCAGTATAGAATGGGTCTTTACACTCGATGTGCAAAGTATTAAAAAAAATCTGGGACCACTTAGTACCTTGTGGAAGCACCAGTTCAACTGAGCCCCAACTAGAGCAAACAGCGTTTCAAACCCCAGGGATTCACTAATGCCATGTCGTATTAACACTTTCCTTTTAGGAGGAAAGTGATCACCCCAAGTTTAGTGGTTTTGAGATGGATGTGGCCACAAGTGGTTGAGGAAATATCAAAAACCTTGATAAGAGCCCATGTGCAACATTTGTGCAACATCCTTTCAATTTTGATACAACTGGTAGTGTCATCATGCCAGAATGTCCTATCACCTATTCCCTATGGAGAGAGAGAATGAGAGAGAGAAAGAGAGAGAAAGAAAAAGAGAAAGAAAAAGAAAAAGAAAAAGAGAAAGAGAAAGAAAAAGAAAAAAAGAAAGAAAAAGAGAAAGAAAGAGAAAGAGAGCTTTATCTCTATCTCTGTATGCCTGTCTGTCCCAGAGAGAATTGCTCATGAACCAGAATCAAGGACTAAATAAGTTTATTTAGGAACAAGTACAAACCATACCACGGGCGGGGATAGAACCTGTGATCAGTCCTAAACTCCAGACCAACGCGTTAGCCACTGGGCCAGTTGGCCCAGTGGCTAACGTGTCGGTCTGGAGTTTTGTGACTCTCTGATCGCGGGTTCTATCCCCACCCGTGGTATGGTTTGTTTGCAATCGTGTCACTACGATTTCGTGAGTCATGATGACGACTTTGAGAGTACAGTGGACCCTCGGTTAACGAAAGGTCCCGTTAACGAAAGTTTCGGAAAACGTAAGCTTTTTTCGGAATCGGTTAGCGAAAAATTCCTCGGTTACCGAAAGGTATTAGACGTGTCCGCCTGCTCCGCGCAAGCGCAGGACACCAGTGAAGCGTTGTTTACCATTGAGAGAACATTACCTAGCGCGCTCTTTCAAAGATTCACAATATATTTGGTGTCTTTTTTGGTGGTTTAGTGATTGTCACTGTGAAATAAGTCACCATGGGTCCAAAGAAGCTTCCTAGTGGCACCCCAGTGGAAGCATTCATGGAGGGAGTGTAGCATTCATGCAGGGAGTGTAGCATTCATGCAGGGAGTGTAGCATTCATGCATAGAGTGTAGCATTCATGCAGGGAGTGTAGCATTCATGCAGGGAGTGTAGCATTCATGCAGGGAGTGTAGCATTCATGCAGGAGTGTAGCATTCATGCAGGGAGTGTAGCATTCATGCAGGGAGTGTAGCATTCATGCAGGGAGTGTAGCATTCATGGATGGAGTGTAGCATTCATGGAGGGAGTGTAGCATTCATGCAGAGAGTGTAGCATTCATGAGGAGTGTAGCATTCATGCAGGGAGTGTAGCATTCATGCAGGAGTGTAGCATTCATGCAGGGAGTGTAGCATTCATGCAGGGAGTGTAGCATTCATGCAGGAGTGTAGCATTCTTGCAGGGAGTGTAGCATTCATGCAGGGAGTGTAGCATTCATGCAGGGAGTGTAGCATTCATGCAGGGAGTGTAGCATTCATGCAGGGAGTGTAGCATTCATGCAGGGAGTGTAGCATTCATGCAGGGAGTGTAGCATTCATGCAGGGAGTGTAGCATTCATGCAGGGAGTGTAGCATTCATGCAGGGAGTGTAGCATTCATGCAGGAGTGTAGCATTCATGCAGGGAGTGTAGCATTCATGCAGGGAGTGTAGCATTCATGCAGGAGTGTAGCATTCATGCAGGGAGTGTAGCATTCATGCAGGGAGTGTAGCATTCATGCAGGGAGTGTAGCATTCATGCAGGGAGTGTAGCATTCATGCAGGGAGTGTAGCATTCATGCAGGGAGTGTAGCATTCATGCAGGGAGTGTAGCATTCATGCAGGGAGTGTAGCATTCATGCAGGGAGTGTAGCATTCATGCAGGGAGTGTAGCATTCATGCAGGGAGTGTAGCATTCATGCAGGGAGTGTAGCATTCATGCAGGGAGTGTAGACATGCATGCAGGGAGTGTAGCAGGCATGCAGGGAGTGTAGCAGGCATGCAGGGAGTGTAGCAGGCATGCAGGGAGTGTAGCAGGCATGCAGGGAGTGTAGCAGGCATGCAGGGAGTGTAGCAGGCATGCAGGGAGCATGGGAGTGTAGCAGGCATGCAGGGAGTGTAGCAGGCATGCAGGGAGTGTAGCAGGCATGCAGGGAGTGTAGCAGGCATGCAGGGTCAGTGCTGAGGGACAGGCATGCAGGGAGTGTAGCAGGCCTGCAGGGAGTGTAGCAGGCATGCAGGGAGTGTAGCAGGCATGCAGGGAGTGTAGCAGGCATGCAGGGAGTGTAGCAGGCATGCAGGGAGTGTAGCAGGCATGCAGGGAGTGTAGCAGGCATGCAGGGAGTGTAGCAGGCATGCAGGGAGTGTAGCAGGCATGCAGGGAGGGGTAGCAGGCATGCAGGGAGTGTAGCAGGCATGCAGGGAGTGTGAGCAGTGCAGGCTAGGAGTGTAGCAGGCATGCAGGGAGTGAGGTCAGGCATGCAGGGAGTGTAGCAGGCATGCAGGGAGTGTAGCAGGCATGCAGGGAGTGTAGCAGGCATGCAGGGAGTGTAGCAGGCATGCAGGGAGTGTCAGCAGGCATGCAGGGAGTGTAGCAGGCATGCAGGGAGTGTAGCATTCATGCATTAAAAAAAAAAGAAGGGAAGTAACCCCAGAGGGACTTGTTACCTGAAGTCCTTTTGGAGGGATTTCCCTTCCAACCATTAACACCCTGCCCCTGTCAGCAACTCTACCTTCCAGATGCTTGCAACTCTTCAATAAAGGTAAGTAAATGTTATTGTTTTTTTTTTGAGTGATTATTTTTTGTGGAGCGAATTAATTGTATTTACATTATTTCTTATGGGAAATAAGGTTTCAGATAACGAAAGATTCAGATTAAGTAATAGCTCCTGGACCGGATTAATTTCGTTAACCGAGGGTCCACTGTACTTGAGCTATAGTCACTGCCACACTGGCGGGAAATTTGTAAAAACTTGCATTTGTGGTCACAGTGGTGCTTATGCTAACCTTCCTACAGTGTATAAATATACTTAGTTGAATGAATCTTATTGTAGCCAGCTGGCCTAGTGGCTAATGCATCGGTCTGGAGTTCTGTGACACTAATTGCAGGTTCTACCCCCGCCCATGGTATGGTTTGTTTGCAATTGCGTCGTTACGATTTCGTGAAGCACAAGTACAGTTATAATACATAGTTTAAATTACCTAGGATAACCCCAAAAAAAAGCCAGACAAAGTGCTATAATGTGCTTGTAGACACGAGTCATAAGCATGACTGTGGCAAGTAATACGCATTTCCACTTGTTCAGGAGCCAAACATGATGATTCTGCAACATGTGTAATACCTGATGGTTCATGAGTGGCTCTCTCTGAGACAGACAGACAAGGCAGACAGACTGAAAAATACACAGGCAGAGCAAGAGACAGAGATAAACAGACAGACAGACAAACATGTTTGTATGTAACAGTGAAAACAAAAAACATGCCAAGGTTCACTAGGAGTAGTGCACGATCAGCAATATTCAGTGACTGCACCATCAGCAGTGTAGTGACACTCTTGTCTGACAGCGCTTTAAGGAGTTTCATACACTCCAGCACTTCTAAAAACATTGCTGGGACCTATAAATAATTTAATTTATATATATTTCTAGACAATAGTATGTGGTCAAGGCAGGTGAACATGTTTACCTGTCAGTGTGTTTGTGACTTTTATTACTATTTCAGTACCTAATATGTATTAATGTCAGAACAAAGAGTGGCTATAAAATCACAAAATTACTGTAAGTTGCAATTTTCAGAACATAAAAATTATGTAAATTAAAAAAATAAAAAGAGAAAAAGGTATATTGCCAACATTTCTGCAAGCGGCAGGACTCCATGTTGCCGTCAGGTGAGCATCAGTGCCAACTTCGCCACCTTATATCTTAATAAGTACTGGCCTTAATTTTTTTTTTTTGGGGGGGGGATGGGGGGGGTCTTATTACACACAAAATTGCCTTCTTTGTTTTAAGATTTTTTTTTTTTTTTTCAAAATACAGTAGGGCCCCACTTATACGGCAGGTTAGGTTCCAGGCTTCTGCCGAAAAGCAGAATGCCATCTTTTCCACTTATAAATGCATATAAATGCCAGACAACAAGTTTACACTAACTTATATTAAGTTAGTAATAGAAATAGGCATTAAAAAACACAATAAAAAGTAAAATACATACACAGTACATTCATTACTTACCTTAAAATACTTGTAGTCAATGTAGGGCGAGAGATGAGTAGTACTTATTTGTAGGAAATCGGATGTAGGTAGCCAGTAGATGTAGGTATGTACCCCTCAAGGAAGGTTCCTTGATGCTGGTGAGGGGCTCTTGGTCAAGAAAATTGGATCTGTGCTCCAGTTCCCTGAATTAAACCTGAATACCTTCCACATCCCCCCACAGGCGCTGTATAATCCTATGGGTTTAGCGCTTCCCACTGATTATTATTATAATACATTTAATAATGTAGGTATGTAGTCCGCCTGGGCTACATACCTACATAGCTCTACACGATATTTAATGTGGCCCAGAGCCATATTACCATCGACATACCATGTTCACCGAGTTTAATCGTTTCTAACAACTACCTTTAAATGCCATCATAAACAAAAGGAGAAGTAATGAATAATTCATGCAAATTCTGGGCCAACACAGATTCATACACGTTTTCTCTGATGCTGGACCAGAGAAAATGCAATGTTTTCCCTCCACCCAGCTACCACACCTCCATAGTATATAAACATAGCATGTTTATATGCTATGTAACGTGTTTCTTATATAATTTTGAAGAAAATATAGATGGATTAATGAAAATGTCTATATTAACGTAAAATAAGACATTTAATGTGCCCAAGAGTGATTATTATTAGAATTACGTACATAATGTTTTCCTTTCGCCCAGCAACCACCCCTCCATAGCATGTAAATAAAGCATGTTTATATGCTATGTAATGTGTTTCTTATATAATTTTGAAGAAAATATCATAGATGGATTAATGAAAATGTCTATATTAATGTAAAATAAGACATTTAATGTGCCCAAGAGTGATTATTATGTATCATTAGTATTACAGTGGGCCCTTGAAAATTGTCCATAATCCGTTCCTGAGAGTCCGCCTATTTTCAAAATGGACGACTTTCAAAACCATTTTTCCCATAAGAAATAATGTAAATCAAATTAATCCGTTCCAGACACCCAAAAGTATTTAAAAAATATTTTTTTTACATGAAATGTACATTTATCTACACAGAAAACAATGAGATATATAGTATAAAATAGAAATAAATTGACACTTACCTTTATTGAAGAGTTGTTGATGTGTGGAAGAAGGAAGGAGGGGAGAGGAAGGTGGTGTTGCTAGTGTTTGGAAGGGGAATCCCCTTCCATTAACACTTCAGGTACCAAGTCCCTGCATCCCTGCTACACTCCCTGCATCCCTGCTGCACTCCCTGCATCCCTGCTACACTCCCTGCATCCCTGCTACACTCCCTGCATCCCTGCTACACTCCCTGCATCCCTGCTACACTCCCTGCATCCCTGCTCACTCCTGCATCCTGCTACTCCTGCATCCCTGCACTCCCGCTACACTCCCTGCATCCCTGCTACACCCCTGCATCCTGCTACACTCCCTGCATCCTGCTACACTCCCTGCATCCCTGCTACACTCCCTGCATCCTGCTACACTCCCTGCATCCCTGCTACACTCCCTGCATCCCTGCTACACTCCCTGCATCCCTGCTACACTCCCTGCATCCCTGCTACACTCCCTGCATCCCTGCTACACTCCCTGCATCCCTGCTACACTCCCTGCATCCCTGCTACACTCCCTGCATCCCTGCTACACTCCCTGCATCCCTGCTACACTCCCTGCATCCCTGCTACACTCCCTGCATCCCACTCCCTGCCTGCTACACTCCCTGCATCCCTGCTACACTCCCTGCATCCCTGCTACACTCCCTGCATCCCTGCTACACTCCCTGCATCCCTGCTACACTCCCTGCATCCCTGCTACACTCCCTGCATCCCTGCTACACTCCCTGCATCCCTGCTACACTCCCTGCATCCCTGCTACACTCCCTGCATCCCTGCTACACTCCCTGCATCCCTGCTACACTCCCTGCATCCCTGCTACACTCCCTGCATCCCTGCTACACTCCCTGCATCCTGCTACACTCCCTGCATCCCTGCTACACTCCCACCTCACTCCGCATCCCTGCTACACTCCCTGCATCCCTGCTACACTCCCTGCATCCCTGCTACACTCCCTGCATCCCTGCTACACTCTTTAAGCAGCGCTGGCAGTAGGAGCTTTCTTGAGCCCATGTGGCTTATTTGCTGCAAGCACTAAACAATGGTAATGACAATGCTGGTATGAATGCTGGGTGGTGGTCACTCTGGTAAACAATGGCACATAGCAATGTGTGTGTTATATGCCAGTGCGGTGGGAGGCCACACGGAGCATTTGCACACGACGCCCCATTTTTTAAGCCAACGGATGAATACACGCCATTTTTCTAAGTGGCCTATTTTCAAATTCAACCGATATTCAGGAGCCTATTTTGAGGTCCACTGACTATACAGTGGACCTCAATTTCAACATAATCCATTTCAAGGGAGCTTGTTTTAGTCCATGTCAAATGCTCTCGAAATCGAATTAATCATTTCACTCTAAGAAAATGGAAATACAATTAATATTTCAAACCCAAGAAATATGAAAAAATAATCATTTCAATTAAATTAATTATAGTTTACATACATTTACAAAATAATTACATCTACTAACAAAATAGTAAATAAAAGTATTATAATAATATTATTTGTTACCTTTATTGTAGATTGCTGATGGCATATGGAAGATAGGGAGGAGTAGTGAGGGAGGGAGGGATTAGTGTTTGGAAGGGGAATCCCCCTCCAAAAGGACTTCAGGTATCAAAGCCCTATCTGAGGTTACTTCTCTTTTTGGTCTTTTAATCCTACTAGGACCAGCTTGAGAGTCACTGGACACTTGTCTAACAAAATAACTGTCCACAGTCCTCTGTTTCTGGCACCTCTTTAACATTTGCCTGAAGTAGGACATTGTTTGGTCACTGAACGTGCTGCTGTTATGGGTTGTTTGAGCTTGCTCAGGGTGGTATTTTTCAACAAATGCCTTACACAAATCTCCTTAATCTCTGAAGAAAGCACCTCCTTCACTCCCTCTTCCTCTTCCTGTGAATCAATAGCCTCAAATCTGGTCTTATGCTCTTCCATTTCCAGCTGTTACAGCTCTTCAGTTGTTAGCTCTACCCTGTGGTCCTCCACCAACTCTTCCACATCCTCGCCACTCACCTCCAAACCCAGGGATTTGCCCAATGCCACAATACCTTCCACAACAGGCACAGGGTCGGCAGGGTCAGGGTCAGCCTCAAAACCTTCAAAATCCCTCTGTTGGACACAACTTGGCCACAATGGTCTCCAAGCAGAATTCAAAGTCCTGGAAGTCACTCCCTCCCAAGGCTTACCTATAAGGCCTATACAGCTGTAGATATTGAAGTGATTCTTCCAGAACTCTCTAAGGATCACAATTCAGTGTCCAAGGTCACTTCAAAGCACTTTCTAACAATGCTTTTGTGCAGAGTTTTTTGAAGTTAGAAATGACCTGCTGGTCCATGGGCTGGAGGAGAGGAGTGGTGTTAGGAGGCAAGAACTTTACTTTTATAAATCTGAAGTCTTCACACAGTAGGTCTTCCATGTTTTGAGGATGTGCAGGAGCATTGTCCAGTAACAGGAGGCACTTGGGGTCCAAATCCTTTTCCTGTAGATATTTTTTTCACACTGGGGCCAAACACTTCATGGATCCACTCACTGAAAAGTTGTTTTGTGACCCATGCATTGACTAGCTCTCCACAAGACACACAATCTATTTTTGACAACGTGTTTCTTGAGCACACTGGGATTTTCTGAGTGATACACCAGTAAAGGCTTCAATTTAAAATCCCCAGTAGCATTACTACACAACATGAGAGTTAGCCTGTCTTTCATAGGCTTGTGTCCTGGCAGTGCCTTTTCTTCCTGGGTAATGTAGGTCCTGTTGGGCATTTTCTTCCAAAACAGGCCTGTTTCGTCACAATTGAACACTTGTTCAGGTTTCAATTTTTCAGTCTTTATGTAGTCCTGAAACTCGTTTATGAATTTTTCAGCAGCACGTTTGTCTGAACTGGCAGCCTCACCATGCCTTACCACATTGTGTATGCCACTACGCTTCTTAAATCTCTCAAACCAGCCTTTGCTGGCTTTAAATTCACTAACACTACAATCAACACTGGTTGCAGTCATTTTCTTTGCAAGATCGGCATGCAACTTCCTTGCCTTTTCACAAATGATTGACTCAGACACACTATCACCCGCTAACTCTTTATCCTTGATCCAAACCAGCAACAACTTCTCAATCTCTTCGATTATTTGTGGTCTATTTTTGTCTAGCATATTAACACCTTTTGCAACATCAGCTTCCTTGATTTGTTCCTTCTTAGCCAGGATAGAAGCGATAGTTGACCTGCTTTTGCCATATATCCTGGCAAGCTCAGAAATACGCACACCACTCTGGTATTTTTTGTATTATTTCCTTCTTCATATCTATGGTGTTTCTCACTTTCTTCACCACAGGGGTACCACTAGGAACTTTCTTGGGACCCATGGTAGCTTATTTCACAGTCGCACTTAATGAACAAACTCCAAACAATTAATTAATTGTGAAATGTTTGGATGAGCGTGCAGGGTATTGTTCTCTCAAGTGTAAGCAACGCGAGACTGGCTCTCCACACCTGCGTGCTGAGGCACCCATGTGTGCCTGGGCAGACAGGTCTGGTACGCACTTGTTCGATTAGATATATTTTGTTCGATTGTCGATATCGATTTTCTTGTTCTATTTCCGATATGTTCGATTGCCGAGCCATTCAATTTCCGAGGGTCCACTGTATCGTTAAGACTAGAGGGACACACTTGGTGATTTTAATGTGTACCTGCATGCCAGCACAGTGTGTAAGTATATTTAGGTACAGGTACAAATAAGTATAATTATCAGAGTGCATATAAAATATGCAATAACTTTAAAACACTTGAAAATCTGTATAGAGAGACGTGCTCACAGAGAATGTAAACAAACCGGGTGGTTCGTGCCATATTAGAAAGACTGCTCGCCGTATAGAGAGTTCTGGTCATAATTTGAAATTGTTGTATTAGCGGAACGACGTAAAGCGGGGCCCTACTGTATTTGGAGACCTAGCAGTGAAAACTTAGATCAATGTTTGGATAGTAACGGATTAAATGTGATGGGGAAAAATCTTAGACCTGCAGGTCAATCTCACTGATTTAAAAATAATGTACTGAAAATATCTATTAAACACTTATAGAGCAAAAAAACTGCTAACTAATAAACAATTCAGTTTTTGATCAGCAAACTCCTACTTATCAAATTTAAGTTACTGGGACAATCACAGAAATTATTAAAGAAATATTTGGGCAAATTACATACAAAGAATGCTTGCATGGAAGAAACAGAAAAGGAAGATATCTAAACAGAATCAACAGAGAACAAGAGGCCACAGTTGTAAACTAAGAAAAAAGTGAAATAGGGATACTACAAAATTCTTTAAAGTTGTAGAACAATAGAGCTAATACCATAGAAGGTAGCAAGTGCTATAACCACTGTAAATTTAAAAACAATAATGAAAATGGCACCTCAAGCAAACCTCAGGCCCTTTAACTTTAAATAGGTAATTATACACCTTCATGAATATTCGTTCCCTCTACATACATATTCATTCTCCAAGACCACAAGTCCCCTTTCTCTCTCATCCCTTTCCTCTTCCCCTCTCCATCCTCTCCTTCACCCTCCATCTTTCTCTTCTCTTTACCCTACATCTCCCTCTCTCCTTTACCCTACATCTCATCTCATCTCTCTCTCTCTCCTTTACCCTACATCTCCCCCCCCTCTCTCTCTCTCCTTTACCCTACATTTCTCCTCTCTCTCCCTTTACCCTACATCTCTCTCTCTCCCTTTACCCTACATCTCTCTCTCTCTCTCCTTTACCCTACATCTCTCTCTCTCTCTCTCCTTTACCCTACATCTCTCTCTCTCTCTCTCCTTTACCCTACATCTCTCTCTCTCTCTCTCCTTTACCCTACATCTCTCTCTCTCTCTCTTTACCCTACATCTCCCTCCCTCCCTCTCTCTCTCTCCTTTACCCTACATCTCCCTCCCTCTCTCTCTCTCTCCTTTACCCTACATCTTTTTCTCTCCTTTACCCTACATTTTTCTCTCTCCTTCACCCTATATCTTCCTCTCTCCTCCATTGTCTCTCCATTCTTCTCCACTCTCCTCTTCTTTACTGTTATTACTCATTTCTTGCTCTTTTACCCTTCAAACATTAATCTCAAGTGAATAATCATGAAGCAAAACATACCACAATGCAGAGTGAGAAGGGGCCACTGGTTGCCAACAAGAGTTTCCTCACCTGATGCCACTGTGGGCTGATCTTGACCAAGGGTAGCTGGAAGAATATCATCCCCCAAGCCAGCTAGCTGGTCCTGCTCCCGAGCTAAGAATTCTGCAGCAGGATCTACCTCTGCTGCTGGTGCAGACCCTTCCACTAGGGGTACAAAACTATCGCCAAACCCATCCATGCTGGAGTGTGAAAATTGAAGCAAGATTTCCAGTAATTCAGACTTTTCACATTTAAAAAAAAATTAGTTTTTGATGATAAAGTATTTGGTCATTGTTACCTTTTTCTTTTACCTAGATAGAAATCTGCTAATCTTTTAAATTATAAACAGCTAACACCTATATTATCCATTCCATGGAAAAAAAAACTGTTGTGCAAATTGTTTTAGGTGAAAATACGCAAAATGAGAATATACAGTGGACCCCCGGTTAACGGCCATAATTCGTTTCAGAATGCTGTTCAAGTGCCGTTACCGAACGAATTTATTAACATATAATAATGTAAATTAGATTAGTCCTTTTGGTCCCCCAAACATACACTTACAGAAGCACTTACAAAAATACAATTACATAATTGTTAGTGTTTGGAGCAGGCCGTTAACCGGGGGTCCACTGTACTATCATTTATTACATACAATTCATTTTATTAAATAGATTTTACAATTGAAATACAGTGGACCCTCGGTTTTCGTACATCTCCCAACTTGAACAATTATGTATACATTGTAATTTCCCATACCCATGTAACCTGCAATGAAATAAAATTTGTTTGTTTGTAAGTGTATTTTTGTAAGTGTATTTTTGGGGTCTGAAACGACTAATCTAATTTACATTCGGCCTTATGGGAACAAATTCGTTCGGTAATGGCACTAACAGCATTCTGGAAAGAATTATCAACGAAAACCGAGGGTCCACTGTAGTTATAATTTGAACAAATTGTGAAGCTTTTATTTTGATAAGTACCTGTAAGTCTAATAAAATAACCTAATCAACCCAACTTAGCCTAACCAAGACTAAATGTAAAATACATAGTCAAGTCTGGTTAGGTTGGGCATCATTAGGTTAGGTTATATCAATAGAAAAAAGGCATTTTCTCAAACACGAAATTTAAAAATTTCCATGCACAATGCATGTAATAATGGAGAATTTACACAAAAATACACCTGGGTATAATCATTGACCAAGTATTTCAAGTCTTTTACATGACAAATTTCTATATCCCATTTGAAGACACATTTACATTAAGCAATATAAATAAATTATCCATCATATGCTAAGTCACTATATATACAGACTATATACCTGTCATGAATTTTTTTGAAGTTAAAAAAGGGAGGTTAAAGCTAAAGCTATTGTGGCATGCAAAGAGTACGTAACCTTAATTTGGCGCATATCACACCTTCATAAAAGGCTACCTCCCCAACCAGCGAACCAGGCACTAAGGGTCTGACGATCGGGGTCCCATCGTCAGATCAGTACCTAGGTTCAGCCAATCAATGTGGATCTGGCAATTGTAAAGGTGACGTGGTTACCACGCACGTTTTTACCCTAGTCATTTTCATTCTGTGCTGGTTGATGCACAGTTGTCTCTTGTCTCTTGGCTGCTGTTTTGCCTTGACTACCGTGGCGTGCACTAATACCTATTCTGCTGTATATAGTGTACATACTTTATATAAATCTATATATACTTGGTGAAGGAATATACAATTCAAAGTTTTTCTACTGTGTTTACTTTGTTCCAAGCTCCCTTTTACGACCAGGTTAACAGGCCTTGAGAACCTGAGTTTGTAATAGCTATCAACTAAAATTGGGTAGAATTTAGCAAAGTGAGACTAACTTCAGTTGGTTATAGTGGAAAATTAAAAATCTATACTGTATATTGAACAGATGTTTTGTTCAATTGTTTGACTGCCAAAAAACAATGACAAACAAATTACTAAGGAATGGAATTTTTTTTTCAATATTTAAAGTTATTTTACTATTGGTCACTGAAATTATATACAAATTACATATATAAAATGATATGACTTGATAGATTTAAGGGATAAAGACAAAGGTGCAGAACAAGATTGTGATGTTTTGCTGTGCAACACCAAATATTAGCACAAAATAGAAACTAGCATGAGACATAGTTATGCAGTACGTGTTGTCCATAAACTTGACAAGTTGACTTCCATACATCCTATAAGAGCAAAATGGCAATTCCATGTTAATTTTAATTCTTCCCAGCCTTAGGTCTCCCTTATCAACTTGCTCCAATACTTTCCCAACATTAAACTTTGATATCTACTGGTATGTAGTGACTTGTGGCTTTAGTGCTAGCATCTTCAGGTCATAAGTGAACAACTCTGGTTCAAACCCAGAATAAGTGGAAATGTTTGGCAATTTCTTTGCACCTACTTTCCCTGTTTGCCCAACACACAATAAGCACCTGTGGGTACTCATGACTTGTTTGACAACATCCTCAGCTAACACTGAGGGACCAGGATCAATCTCCGGCATGGATGAAACATTGGGCAAATTTCCTTACACTTGCTGCTCATTCATCCAGCAGAAAATAAGTGCCCGAGAGTTAGGCGACTTGTGGCTTGCATCCTGGGAGAAGATTAAAGAACCCCTATGAAAATAAGACAGTCCTCGCTGATGCAAGTATGATAATTTTTGTAATTGTATTTGTGTGTACCTGTACATGAATAAACTTATTAACCCTCCGGGTTAAAAATATGAATAAAATCTCATCTCCTATCTTATTTGGAAGGTAGTCAATTGATGAGTCACATCCAGGGAAACAGGATCAAAGGATTCCAATGGAAATAAGCCAGAGTGGATTTATTGAGTGGCCCTGAGTTCCCAACCCTCTGGGTTAATAATTCAAATAAAATCTTCCAACCTATAGAAAGTCATGACATTTACAAAGTATTGAATATTCTAAACAAACCCATCAAGGCTGAAAGGCTCCTGATGCAAGGAATGTTAGTTACCCTCTCCCTGGGTTGGTTGGCAACACACTCGCCTCGCTGTGGCCATGGTTCATTTTTTGGCATGGGTAGAAACACCGGGCATGTTTCCTTACAACTGCTGTGCCTGTTCACCTAACAAGAAAGTACCTGTGTGTTAGTCGACTGGTGTGGGTTGCATCCTGAGGGACAAGATTGAAGGTCCACAATGGAAATAAGAGACAGTCCCTCGATGACGCATTTACTTTACTTTCTTGGGTTATCCTGGGTGGCTAAAAAACCTAAAAAATGTTATCTTGAAGAATGAATTACACTTACGCAACATATGGGAATCTTTATTGTTGCGTCTCATTCATTCAACCTGTGTGTTTTCTAAATCATTTATCCAATCTTATTTTACCCTGCTCATTACCCCACAGGAGCTGTATGACCCTTACAGGCTTAGCGCATCTCCCCCGTGAGAATAAGTTCCTGATATTTCATAGGGGTGAACGCCAAACCAGTAGGGATTATACAACATTCTGGGGGGAAATCAGATTCGATCCAAGGTGAAGCACAGGTTCAATTCCCTGGATCAAGAGCCCCTCGCCGGCATCAAGGCACCTCCCCCCCGACTCAAAACTAGGTCTCAGCTACACATGGAGGGCAGCTCCATTCTCCTGGATCAAGAGCCCCGGGCATTACTGCACCTCCCGCATACAATAAGGCCCTTCGGCGGGTAAAAAGTAAGAAATAATAGCATATATACGTGATAAGAGAGGTGTAGAAGTTGTCTGATGGTCGTGCCAGCTGTCAGTGCTGCCCACTCAGCGTCACCACACAACACTACACACAACATCCACACCTTATATCTTACACCTCCATCACCCATATTATTTACAATATTTACATTATATACATATAAAATAATTGTACGTAAAATATTCACAGCGCGTATTTTAAAGTGTATTGCATTTTTAATCAGTAATTTAAATCACTCCACATCTAGTATTAGTCTGCCTGAAATGCCTAGGCATACTAGTGGCCTTCTTGTAATAAGTATTTTATAATATGAACTAATACCATAAAATATGTAAACTCCACATTGTAATGTTATCAGAAATATAGAATTTTAATTTTAATAATAAATTTTTAATTATCAACATCCACACCTTACACATCCACATCTTACACTTACATCACCCATATATTTACAATATTTATATTATATATATATATATATATATATATATATATATATATATATATATATATATATATATATATAAATAATTTGTACATAACACACTCACAGCATGTATTTTAAAGTGTTTTTAATTGAGTAATTTAAATCATTCACCACATTATCAACATCCACACATTATATCTTATACCTACTGTGGGGAATTGTGGGAGATAAGTCTATCTGGGACACCGCCACTAGCCAAACCCCCAGGGAGATGACCGACTCGTATAATTTTACCGCAGTCATTCCCTTTAAGGTATATGAGAACTTTACCCACTCCTGGCCGCACCCAAGGGGTACCTACGATATTCTCACGTTAACCCACTGCACTCTGGACCAGTATAAATAAATCTGAGTAGATAATATTAATAGTTATGGTATGATTGAATTTAAGTGGACTGTATACGTTATTAAACAACTGATCTAGTAGGAGGAGAGGTAGAGAACACACAATTAAGTTAACATGACCATCACTCACCTAATCAACAGCATCATAGCGGTGCATTGTAGATCGTTGACCTAGCTAAAGTACATCTACTGTGCGTAACAATATCAATGGCCAATAACAAAGACGACAGAAGAGTACTTAGCTTTAGATTAGGGGGTCGTTTCGTTGTTGACGTCCTCCTGCGATCTGATTCGATCGCGATGGTAAGGGTTGTCCCGTCGAGTCAAGGAAGGTTAATTTCCTTGAGCTCTTATACGCCCACGAGACCGGGCGTTAGTTAACATGTGGTTAGTCGGGGTAGTGATTCAGATCCTCTCACTATTCCGACCTTATATTGTTTATACATATAACTTTACATACTACGTATATCCTGGCTTAATGCGCCACTAGTTTATACACATTCACCGTCTCGATACTTGGATTTCGAGTAGATAACTTGCGATATGTTAGTTCATCTCCTCCGCATCCAACATGGCGGTCGGGGTATGGCGTACCCACGCTAGCCTCGCTCGGTACAATCACCCCCTTCCTATTTACAACTCGATTTCACTATATTCACCATTTCACAATATTCATCGAATATATTTCAGTCTCTTCTAAGACGAAAGCTCCCCAGCATCAGGGGTTACGACTTTATCCTGCCGTATGGTCGCTTCACTGAGTTCAAATAGGCCTATGACCGCATCACTCGCCGGCGGCACGCCTTATTTCACAATTATTGTCCTATTACTGGACCTCCTGGACCGATTGTCCCACTTTATATTCACCGCGTCACTGGATACTCCTCCACATTACGAAAGGAGGTAATTAAGTCCGGTTTGGCGGGCGGAATCTCCCAAATTCGGCAGGCCATCCCATCACCTCAAATCCCGGGTGAGTAGGCTGGCTGTTCACTGACCACTCCCCTCTACCCAGCTTCCCTGCCCAGCCTCGTCCCGCTGGTACGATGGTTCCCTATTAATACCCCCATGTACCAGCAGTACATTAAGGATATCTGTTCATATTGGAAAGTTTATCAATTACAACTTTCGGAAAATACCAATATTTTCCACACCTACATCACCCATATTATTTTCAATATTTTCATTATATATTTTACATAATTGTATATAAAATATTTATAGTGTATTTTAAAGTGTATTGTATTTTAATAGAGTAATTTAAATAACTCATTGATCTACGCAAAGCTTTTGATACAGTCGACCATGATTTACTGCTCACAAAATTAGCACACTATGGTATAAGGGGGCACCCACTCAACTACCTAAAGTCATACCTCACCAACAGAAGCTAATACGTGTACACAAATGGAGCGAACTCTTCCACACAACAAATTACAGTCGGAGTCCCTCAAGGAAGTGTCCTGGGGCCACTCCTATTCCTCATTTACATAAATGACCTACCGAATGCATCACAACTACTCAAACCCATTTTATTTGCAGATGACACAACATATGTCTTCCCTCACCCAAATCCAGTTATACTGGCCAACACTATTAATGCCGAATTACAGAAAATATCAACATGAATGACGACTAACAAGCTTACTCTCAATACTGACAAGACCTACTTCATACAGTTTGGAAGCAAAGCCACAAATGTTCCACTTAACATAACGCTCAATGGTACACCCATCACAAGACTCACAGAGGGAAAATTCCTAGGAATCCACCTTGACAGTAGCCTTAAATTCCAAACACACATTCAACAAATTTCCAAGAAAATCTCGAAGACAGTAGGCATATTATCAAAGATACGCTATTATGTACCACAATCAGCTCTCCTTGCACTATATCATTCACTTATCTACCCGTATCTCACCTATGGAATCTGTGCATGGGGATCAACAACATTAAATCACCTTAGACCACTCATAACACAACAAAAGGCCGCAGTCAGAATGATAACAAATTCCCACTCTAGACAGCATACTCCACCAATATTCAAAAGTCTCAAACTACTCACCCTAAAGAACATTCATACTTACTCTTGTGCCTACTACATATATAAAACTTTACACTAATATAAACCCTCCGCTCAAAATTCTCCTCACCAACTTTAATAGGACCCATGACCACAACACAAGACACAGATCACTTTTTGATATACCCCGTGTTCATATCAACCTATGTAAAAATTCTATGCACATAAAGGGCCCCAGAATCTGGAATTCATTACCAGTAAATATTAAGATAATCTTGTCTGAAAATCAATTTAAGACAACTCAAAAACCACCTACTCACCCAAACCTAAATGATCATACTATAAACTACTTTGAAAAATGCTCATTATTACTTTCCTATACGATAATCTCAATTTTTTAATAATATGTTACTATTATGTTACCCCCTACTCAATCAAAACTAAATACTCATATTATAAGTTAATGTCAAAAATGCTCAATGTTATTTTCCTTAAGATAATCTCAATTCCATATTACCATTCAAGAATCTTCTCACCTGTAACAATCTAATATCATTATATAATAATTTAAACAGTAAAATTTCATCATATTGTAATTTTGAAAGCAATTTTTAACTAGAATAAACTCAATAAATTTATCTAATATTAAGTACATAGTCTTTAAGTTACTAGAATAAGCTGCCCCTAATGCCATGGCATGTCAGTGGCTCTCCTTGCACTCAATTTACATTGTAACTACCAATACCTATGTAATATGCAATGAAATAAAATTTAATTTACTAAACTGGAAATTTGTCTATGGAC